>JAMKPZ010002492.1:0-24500 GCA_024699675.1 Amphibolis antarctica
TAAGAAAACCCGGTTGTCGGTTCCCAGAAAACCACACTTAGACCTATGCATCAGGTGGCTAACCGGCCCACCACCGGCAATCCGGTAAGAAAACCCGGTTGCCAGCTCCCCGAAAAACATACTTAGACGTATGGATCGGGTCGCTAACCGGCCCGCCGCCGGCAATCCAGTAAGAAAATCCAGTTTCCGGCTCCCCGAAAACCATACTTTTACATATGGATCGGGTGGCTAATCGGCCCGCAACCGGCAATCTGGTAAGAAAACCTGGTTGCCGGCTCCTCTAAAACAATACTTAGACGTATGGATCAGGTTGCTACCCGTCCCACTGCCGGTAATCAGGTAAGAAAACCTGGTTGCCGGTTCACCGAAAACTCCACTTAGACGTATGGATCCGGTGGCTAACCTACCAACCGTATGGATCCGGTGGCTAACCTACATACCTACCCAGTAGCCAGCACCCCGAAAACCATACTTAGACGTACGGATCGGGTCGCTAACCGACCCACCGCCGGTAATCCGGTAAGAAAACCCGGTTGCTGGTTCACCGAAAACCACACTTAGACGTATGGATCGGGTGGCTAACCGGCCCACCCTAGGCAATCTGGAAAAAAAACCCGGTTTCCAGCTCCCCGAAAACCATACTTTAACGTATGGTTCGGGTAGCTAACCGGGCAGCCGTCGGCGATCCTGTAAGTAAACTCGGTTGCTAGCTACCCGAAAACCATACTTAGACGTATGGATCGGGTCGCTAACCGGCTCATCGCCGACAATCTGGTAAAAAACCCTTTGCCGGCTCCCCGAAAACCAGACTTAGACGTATGGAACGGTTGGCTAACCGGCCCGCCGCCGGCAATCTGGTAAGAAAACCCGGTTTTCGGCTCGCTGAAAGGCATACTTATACGTATGGATCGGGTGGCTGACCGGTACGCCGCCAGCAATCCGGTAAGTAAACCTGGTTGTCGTCTCCCCGAAAACCATATTTAGATGTATGGATCGGGTAGCTAACCGGCCCGCCGCCGGCAATCCAGTAAGAAAACCTGGTTCCCGGTTCTTCGAAAACCATACTTACACGTATGGATCGGGTGGCTAACTGGCACGCCGCCGGCAATCCGGTAAGGAAACCCGGTTGCCGGCTCCCCGAAAGCCATACTTAAATGTATGGATCGGGTGGCTAACCGACCCGCCACTGGCAATTCTGTAAGAAAACCTGGTTGCCGGTTCTCCGAAATCCATAGTTAGACGTATGGATCTGGTCACTAACCGGCTCACCGACGGTAATCCAGTAAGAAAACCCTGTTGCCGGCTCCTCGTAAACCTTAATTAGACGTATTGATCGGGTGGCTAACCGGCCCACCGCTGGCAATTCGGTAAGAATACCCGGTTGCCGGCTCCCCGAAAACCATACTTACACGTGTGGATCGGGTGGCTAACTGGCCCACCGCCAGCAATTCGGTAAGGTAACCCGGTTGCCGGTTCCCCGAAAACCATACTTAAATGTATGGATCGGGTAGCTAACCGGCCAGCCGCCGGCAATCCGGTAAGAAAACCCGGTTGCAAGCTCCTCGAAACCATACTTTGACGTATGGATCGGGTGGCTAACCGGTCCGCCGCCGGTAATCCGGTAAGAAAACCCGATTGCTGGTTCCCCGAAAACCACACTTAGACGTATGGATCAGGTGGCTAACTGGCCCACCACCGGCAATCCAGTAAGAAAACCCGGTTGCCAGCTCCCCGAAAACCATACTTTGCCGTATGGATCGAGTAGCTAACCGGCCCACTACCGGCAGTCCTGTAAGTAAACCCGGTTGCTAGCTCCCTGAAAACCATACTTTGACGTATGGATCGGGTGGCTAATCGACCCACCGTAGGCAATCCGGTAAGAAAACCTGGTTGCCGGCTCCTCGAAAACAATACTTAGACATATGGATCGGGTTGCTAACCGGCCCGTCGCCAGCAATCTGGTAAGAAAACCCGGTTGCCGGCTCCCCGAAAATCGTACTTAGACGTATGGATCGGGTCGCTAACCGGCCTACCGTCGGCAATCCGGTAACAAAACCCAGTTGTTGGTTCCCCGAAAAACATACTTAGACGTATGGATCGGGTCGCTAACCGGCTCGCCGCCAGCAATCCGGTAAAAAAACCCATTTGCTGGCTCCCCGAAAACCATAATTAGACATATGGATCAGGTGGCTAGCCGGCCCGCCGCCGGCAATCTGGTAAGAAAACCCGGTTTCCGGCTCCCCGAAAGCCATACTTAGACGTATGGATCGGGTGGCGAACCAGCACGCCGCCGGCAATCCGGTATGAAAACCCGGTTGCCGTCTCCCCGAAAACCATATTTAGACATATGGATCGGGTCGCTAACCGGCCCGCCGCCGGCAATCCACTATGAAAACCCGGTTGCCGGTTCTTCGAAAACGTTACTTAGACCTATGGATCGGGTCGCTAACTAGCTCACTGCTGGCAATCTGGTAAGAAAACCCAGTTGCCGGCTCCCCGAAAACCATACTTAGACGTATGGATCGGGTCGCTGACCGACCCGGCGCCGGCAATTCGGTAAGAAAACCCGGCTGCGGGTTCCCCGAAAACCCATCTTTGCGTAGATGGTTCGTGGAATCAGCGACCCTACCACTGGCAAACGAGTATAAAAACCAGTAGCTGGTCCCCGATTTCTGTGAAATCTAAGTCTACATTCTTGAACCCCGAGATAGATCTCCGGGATGACGTCTTCGGCATGCATCAATGCCGGCGGCGGCCGTTCGGGTATACAAACGTACAACCTGACGGTTCTGGATTTTCGGAGAAGTAAAGATGCCCTACCGGGATAAGGCCACCGGCATGCGCCCGTACCGGCCCTAACCAATTGGTAACATAAATTCTCATCTCCAGTCAGAGGGGGTGATATGACGTGGCAGTCAGAATATTCACCTGGCTATCTGGCCTCCCAGCTGGCTACCTCACCCGACCTTCAGTTCTTCCGCTAAGAATTCTTAAAGGGTGACCTTCGTGTCTTTCTCTCCCCCATTTATTGCCAAATCTGGTATGAATCCCCGCTTTGTTTGATCCTCGTTGTTTTACTCGATTCTCATTTATTTGATCGGAAGGGATGAAGTTATCCCTCCTGATCCCCTGGAAAGATTTCAGGATGAGGCCATGCGTGGCCAGACTGACTGTCGTAGTTTTCCGTTTTAGAGCCAGAAAGAGGCCAGGATTGCCCTGGCTGTCTGGGGGTGCCTAACACCTTCACCAACAGTACCTTGAGCCCTGTATCCAGTTCTCTCATGTTTCGTATAGCGTTGTGTAATTTCACGTCATTCCCGTGGTTTTATCATTTTGGTGGTGGAGGGACACTTCCCCATCCGGTTTTCCTTGTTTTCTACCCAAAAATAAGGTGGCAACTCCATTCAACGAGCCGTTCACCCCACGTGGTGATACGCTCACACAAACACCTTTCAATTCTCTGTACCTCGGTCCATCCGCCGATGGGGCTTGTAGAAACCCATGGGCTTCTAGGTGATAGCCGGATGAAAGAGAGGGTACACTTACGATTGGTCTAGTTTAGGCAAGAAAATATTTTTATCTAGGGTTAAATATTTATTTTGGGATGACCCTTACCTTTTTAAGCAATGTCCTGATCAGATTGTAAGGAGATGTATCCCAGAAACTGAAATTCAATAAGTGTTATCATTTTGTCATGACCAACCTTCTAGAGGACATTTCGAAGCTAAAAGGGTAGCTTTAAAGGTGCTTCATAGTGGCCTATATTGGCCAACTTTGTTCAAGGATGCTTATGAATATTTTAAAAGATGTGTTCAATGCCAAAAAGTAGGTAGAATTGCAAAAAGGAATATAATGCCATTAAATCAAATCCAAGAAGTAAAAGCTTTTGATGTATGGGGTATAGACTTCTTGGGATCATTTCCAAATTCAAATAGTTTTATTTATATTCTCTTGGCAATAGAATATGTAACCAAATGGATAGAGGCAATCCCTACTAAAACTAATGATTCCACAATAGTAATGAGATTTTTGAGATCTAATATAATGTCCCGATTTGGTGTTCCAAGAGAAATTATCAGTGATAGGGGAACTCATTTTTGTAACAGAAATTTTAAGAAATTGTTGAAAAGATATGGAGTGTTGCATAAATTAGCCACCCCTTACCATTCGCAAACTAGTGAACAAGTTGAAAGTGCTAACAAGCAAATTAAAGGAATTTTAGAAAAGGTAGTAAATACCACTAGGAGTGACTGGTCGGATAAATTAGATGATTCTCTTTGGGCATATAGAACAGCTTATAAAACGATATTGGGAACAACTCCATATAAATTAGTGTATGGAAAAGCTTGTCATTTACTTGTGGAATTAGAACATAAAGCATTATGGGCACTTAAGCAATTGAACTTAAATATCAAAACAGCAGGAAGAAATAGACAAGTACAATTAGTGGAGTTAGAAGAATTAAGAAATATGGCTTATGAAAGTTCAAAAATAGCTAAAGAAAGAATGAAAGCATGACATGATAAAAAAATTTTATGTAGAGTAATTGAAATAGGATAGGAATTTTTATTATATAATTCAAGATTACACTCTTTCCTAGGAAAATTAAAATCCAAATGGATTGGTCCATTTGTTATTAAACATGTTTATCCATATGGAGCAGTAGATTTGAAGGATCCTCAAAGCTATAAAATTTTTAAGGTTAGTGGTCAAAGATTAAAACATTTTCTAAGATATTTAGATATAAAAGATGTGGAGGTTGTTAACTTAGAAGAAGATTAAAAGAATACATATCTAAAAAAATATATATAAAATATAAATACAGAAACATATAAAAATATAAAATATGTATATATAGAAAAAGATAAGAAAAACATATAGATTTATACAATATATACTTTAAGCCTTACTATGTTAGTATAATGTCATTATTTGATTTATTAAGCTATACTGTGTTTTATCCTAGGGTACTTCATGGCTAAACCTGTTTACCAATGGAGTTAGTTCGTGGGTTAACTTGTTTACCCATGAGTCGGAGTGAAAACAAAAACAAATGAAAAAAAATGATGAAAAAGGAACCTTTGGAGTTTACCAATGAAGTTAGTTCATGGGTTAACTTGTTTACCCACAAACCGGCCTCGTGGGTTACCGTATTTTGAGTCATTTAAGGTTCTGTTTGCCAAATGATGTTATTTTTAAGTTTGGGATTTAATGAAATTCAATGATGTTAATCATCTGAAGTATGATTAAGGATTATTTCATGATTTAAACGGTTAAGAAGAGGGATGCTATTGAAATATATAATTTAGTGAACTGTTAAGTGAAAATTTTTAAAAGAAGACAAACCACAAAACTGGAAGTACATCAAACATACAAATTATAACTAAAAATATTTAAAGTACACATATCCAATGTTCACATTGTGAGAGTTTTTCTCTCCAATAGTTTGAATTACAACAGAGGAATTACATTCAACGTTTAATTATTAGGAAATTTTGACTTTAAAGCTGCTATCTCTTCATTCAACTA
Organism: Amphibolis antarctica; assembly: GCA_024699675.1. Lineage (NCBI taxonomy): Eukaryota > Viridiplantae > Streptophyta > Magnoliopsida > Alismatales > Cymodoceaceae > Amphibolis > Amphibolis antarctica. The sequence goes on from JAMKPZ010002492.1 coordinate 5,530, forward strand.
TCTAATTTCCTGTAATACTATGTCAACCTTGTCTGGTAAAGAGGTTGGTGCCCTCTGTGGTGAAGAAGATGGCTCATCATGAGGAATTTGTGGAGCAAGGTTATCTTCCTTGGATAACAGCTTCAGATCCATGGTAGTTAATATTCTGGATTTTAATTTCTTAATAGTCTAGGAAGATAAATCTACAGAGCTGGTTATTAATTGGTAGATGAGATCACCATAGAATAGCTTCTTCTTTATGTTAGTAATCTTCAAAATGAAAACTTTATACCAATTCAACTGAATTCTATTTAAAACTGCATAGGTTGCAATCTTAACAAAGATGGACAATTCCAAATCATGTCTAAACTTTTGATAAATAGACCTAAGCAGAATTAAAGCAACCATATGAGTTTTACCTTTCATATGCTTCAACCTGTTAAATAAATTGATCTGAGGGTTGATGGCTATGTAGTTCTTCATATCTTGTTCTAACTAGTCAGCCATTGTAGTTGATTCAAGAATCACTACACCCTCATTTCTCAAACCTAGGCTTTCATATATGAATTCAGGAGTTAAATGAAGGTCCCCTTCTGTCACATTACTGATATATACACCATCCACTAAGTGCAAATTAGCATAAAAGGTAGTTATTAAATTTTCAACTTTTAAATTACCACCTGACCTTGGGATAATTCTCAGCAGTCCTTGGAAATCTAGCAAGAGACTGTAAGCCCTTAATTTGTAGGAAGAGATTGTAAGTTTCTTGATTTTTGAAAAACACTAAATTATTCTCTCCCTACTAAGCTGGATTAGCAAATCTTGAGGATGATGGTTCTGGAGGTGCAGCAATCCCTTCATCTTGTTCAATTATCGGTGAGAAAATCACCATTTCTCTATTCAGATTTTGTGGAGTGTCTTTAGTGTCAAAAATGCTCTCCACTCCACTAGGCTCATATCTCTGCTCTGCAGCAATTTCAAGAAACTCTATTTGATCTATATATTAGCAGGGTATTTCATCTCCTTCTTCCCTCTCTTCTCTCTTAGAAGAGAGAACTTCTCTTGCTAGGGCATCTTGCACATGAAAAGAAAAAAGAGAAAAGGGTTAAGAATAGGTCATGAACTATATATATAAAAAAAAAACTGAATTGAAAGAGGAGTTATTAATTTTAAAATGTATACCTGAACCTCTTCTAAAGCAAAAACAATTGCTTCATGGATGGTCCTCTCCACTACCCTAAGATCTTGAAATTCCAATGTAGGAACAATTGCTCCCACCATAGATCCTTGCTCCTAAAAATCGAATTTAAGGATAAATGAGGCATGAACATTCAAGTTAATTGGAAATTGAAATCAATGGTTAAATTGAAAATTTAATTCTTACCTAAGAAGCCAGCTGATCTTCTTAGGAGTAAATACATCTGAGGAAGAAGAAGCTTTCTTCTTGAATTGTTGAAGAAATTTCCCAAGGGTGATATCTTCTTTTCTTTCCTCTACTTCTTCTTTTTCTCCCTCTTCCTTTGCTTGTTGTTGTGCTTGTTGTTGTTGTTGTTGTTATTGTTGTTGTTGTTCTCCTTCTTCTTCTTCTTCTTCTCCTTTTTGTTGTTGTTGTTGTTGTTGTGCATCTTCATGTCTCTCTTCCTCCTGTGGTATTGAGGGACCAGCTATATCTTCATTGACAAAAGTAAAATCATAGACCTGTGGCTCAATCTTAACAACCACTTTCTCAAAACTTGCAGTTTCTGCTGCAATAGAGGCCTTCTCGACCATGCATTTTCTCCAATCATATAAATCACATTGGGCAGCTATTTTAGCCACCTCAAAACTTTCCCCAAGGGAAAGATATTGCTGGATAAAGAATTCATATTGCTCCCTCTCATCTATATCTTCGAGGAGGCTGGCAAAAACAACATCCTTAGGGACATCTGTACTAGTCAACTAATGGATAATAGCAAAATACAATCTCTTCATAAACCATAATTCAGCCCTAGTGTGAACAATTTCTTGAGCCAATGCATTCTTGGGCCTTATTGTACATTCATCCTTCCATACTTGGTTTGTATGACCATCAATAGCTTGAATCAACTTTGGGGGAAAGTAAGTGGACTCTTTTTGCACATTCCCTTGAAACAAGTTAAGCAGATATTTCAAATCTTTTAAAATCTTTTCTCTAGTTTTATTATGCATGCGCCTAGTCATATGCTAGTCCACTAAAGCTAACTTAAAGTCATCAAACCTTAATAGCTTCATCCATTCTTTAGTGGACACAGACTTCTTCCTTTTTGTTTGCCACGGGCTAGAGGTGTATGTCATTCCTCTAAGAGTGATGGGATTACCCATGGCCAAGCAATAAATTTCTCGATGGAACCAGAATTTACACCTCTTATTCAAAAGTTCCTATGCTAACTTAGTTTTAGGGCGAAGTACCCTATCATGCATGGACTCTTTCTCAATGTAGGAAGCTATTTTATTTTTAAGAAAAATTGGAACATCTATTAAAGCTTCCTTACCTAGTTTGATACATTCTGTTATGTCTTCTTTCACGGTCTTCAGTTGTTGCTCTCATTTTGACCTTTTCATCCTCCTCTTTCCCTCATCGTGCCACATTCTAGCCATCAAGCCAAACTTCTCGAAGTTTAGCATTTTTATCCAAGCATAAGTAGAAGACGGAGTAGTTAGTGGAGCGTTGGAAGTTGAAGCCATGACACTTGTTCATTGGAGAAGACAAATAGTAACAACGAGTCATGAAACAAGGGTTAATCCATGCATGAGGCATTAATGGCTTTTAGGTGTAATTTGGTAATCAGGTACTATGATTTGGTATTAATTAGTGGATCACTGGTTTATAAATAGAGTAGCTTGTTGATAAACACCTTTAGCCACGAGATAATTTTGTTGATAATTTTAAATGGTGTAATTTTTAGGGGATTAATGTTGCATTCATTTTAAACATATTAATACTTGACTATTGCACATTTACTTCATGAATATTAGATACATTTAGTTGACACTTTTCTCGACTAACCAATTAACTGAATGTACGATTTTTGTGCAATATGGATTTTAGAGAGTAATGGAAATTCCTATAGATGTCTTAGGAGAGGTATTAACTTATTTTTTGGCCAAAGAAATATGAAAATTGAGTTGTCTAAGCAAGAGCATTCATGAACTTGTATCAGAGCATTATTTTTGTTCACTGCAAGCATATAGAATGTGAAATACAATTGGTGGAGTGATTTGGTTTGATGCACTTCTGGGAAAATATGATTATCATGGAATTGACTCTGAGGCAGGATTACCACCTACAACATTAGATGGAATTCACAATATTTTAGGTTGTGTTGGTGGGTTAATCATCTATAGACACTCTGGAAATGTTTGTCTTTACCAGACTGACATTATGATAAAAAATCCTGTCACAAACATGGAATTGATAATCCCAAATCCAAATAGAGAGAAGCATATCTTACTTGGTTCAAGTGTAGCTCTAACATTTACAGGAACTAACAGAAGGTCCTTGCGCAAATTATTTTGTTGGGAAGAACTAGCTGGAATCTGGGCTAATTGGCATTATTTGTTGGTCTATCATTTTGACAAAAACCAATGGCAACCAGTCAGAGATGTTTATTTTGGAGGAAGACTATCGAACAATAGAAATCATGTGATCATTGATGATACTATTTACTTAATAACCAATTGTACACCTCAATACATTAACAAGCACACAATTATTGCTCTTAATATTGAAGATGAATTAGTGAAGCTCCTACCTATCCCACACCCTATGGGACTAGAATTTACACCTCTTATTAAAAAGATCCTATGTTAACTCAGTTTTAGGGTGAAGTACCCTCTCATGCGTGGACTCTTTCTCAATGTAGGAAGCTATTTTTTAAAAAAAAAAAAACTGGAACATCTATTAATGCTTCCTTACCCTGTTCGATACATTCTATTATGTCTTCTTTCATAGTCTTCAGTTGCTACTCTTGTTTTGACCTTTTCATCCTCCTCTTTCGCTCATCATGCCATATTCTAGCCATCAAGCCAAACTTCTCAAGGTTTAGCATTTTTATCCATGCAAAAGTAGAAGACAAAGTAGCTAGAGGAGCATTGGAAGTCGAAGCCATGACACTTGTTCATTGAAGAAGACAAATAGGAACAACAAGTCATGAAACAAGGGTTAATCCACGAACTAGGCATTAATGGTTTCTATAAGTGAAATTGGGTAATTGGGTAGTATGATTTGGTATTAATTAGTGGATCACTAGTTTATCAACGGAGTAGCTTGTTGATAAACATCTTTAGCCACGAGATAATTTCGTTGATAATTTTAAATGGTGGAATTTTTAGAGGATTAATGTTGCATTCATTTTAACCATATTAATACTTGACTATTGCACATTTACTTCCTGAATATTAGATACATTTAGTTGACACTTTTTTTAACTAACCAATTAACTAAATGTACTATTTTTGTGCAATATGGATTTTAGAGAGTAATGGAAATTCCTATAGATGTCTTAGGAGAGGTATTAACTTATTTTTTGGCCAAAGAAATATGCAAACTGAGTTTTCTAAGCAAGAGCATTCATGAACTCATTTCAGAGCATTATTTCTGTTCACTGCAAGCATATAGAATGTGAAATACAATTAGTGGAGTGATTTGGTTTGAAGCACTTCTAGGAAAATATGTTTATCATGGAATTAACTCTGAGGGAGGATTACCACCTACAACATTAGATGGAATTCACAATATTTTAGGGTGTGTTGGTGGGTTAATCATCTATAGACACTCTGGAAATGTTTGTCTTTACCAAATTGACATTACGATAAAAAATCCTATCACAAACATGGAACTGATAATCCCAAATCCAAATAGAGAGAAGCATATCTTACTTTGTTCAGGTGTAGCAGTAATATTTACGGGAACTAACAAAAGATCCTTGCACAAATTATTTTGTTGGGAAGAACTAGCTTGAATCTAGGGTAATTGGTAGTATTTATTGGTCTATCATTTTGACAAAAACTAATGGCAACCAGTCAGAAATGTTTATTTTGGAGGAAGACCAACGAACAATAGAAATCTTGTGATCATTGATTGTACTATTTACTTAATAACCAGTTGTACACCTCAATAAATTAACAAGCACACAATTGTTGCTATTAATATTGAAGATGGATTAGTGAAGCTCCTACCTATCCCACACCTTATGGGACCAGAATTTACACCTCTTATTCAAAAGATCCTATGTTAACTCAGTTTTAGATCGAAGTACCCTCTCATGCATGGACTATTTCTCAATGTAGGAAGCTATTTTATTTTTAAGAAAAATTGGAACATCTATTAAAGCTTCCTTACCTAGTTTGATACATTCTGTTATGTCTTCTTTCACAGTCTTTAGTTGCTACTCTCGCTCTGACCTTTTCATCCTCCTCTTTCCCTCATCATGCCACATTCTAGCCATCAAGCCAAACTTCTCGAAGTTTAGCATTTTTATCCATGCAAAAGTAGAAGATGGAGTAGCTAGAGGAGCGTTGGAAGTCGAAGCCATGACACTTGTTCGGTGGAGAAGACAAATAGGAACAACGAGTCGTGAAACAAGGGTTAATCTACGAACTAGGCATTAACAGATTTTATAGGTGAAATTGGGTAATCAGGTAGTATGATTCGGTATTAATTAGTGGATCACTGGTTTAACAACGAAGTAGCTCGTTGATAAACAACTTTAGCCACGAGATAATTTCATTGAACGGTGGAATTTTTAGGGGATTATTGTTGCATTCATTTTAACCATATTAATACTTGACTATTGCACATTTACTTCCTGAATATTAGATACATTTAGTTGACACTTTTTTTGACTAACAAATTAACTGTATGTACTATTTTTGTGCAATATGGATTTTAGAGAGTAATGGAAATTCCTATAGATGTCTTAGGAGAGGTATTAACTTATTTTTTGGCCAAAGAAATATGCAAACTGAGTTGTCTAAGCAAGAGCATTCATGAACTCATTTCAGAGCATTATTTTTGTTCACTGCAAGCATATAGAATGTGAAATACAATTAGTGGAGTGATTTGGTTTGATGCACTTCCGGGAAAATATGTTTATCATGGAATTGACTCTGAGGCAGGATTACCACCTACAACATTAGATGGAATTCACAATATTTTAGGTTGTGTTGGTGGGTTAATCATCTATAGACACTCTAGAAATGTTTGTCTTTACCAGACTGACATTACGATAAAAAATCCTATAACAAACATGGGACTAATAATCCCAAATCCAAATAGAGAGAAGCGTATCTTACTTGGTTCAGGTGTAGCTCTAACATTTACAGGAACTAACAGAAGATCCTTGTACAAATTATTTTGTTGGGAAGAACTAGCTGGAATCTGGGCTAATTGGCAGTATTTGTTGGTCTATCATTTTGACAAAAACCAATGGCAACCAATCAGAGATGTTTATTTTGGAGGAAGACCAACGAACAATAGAAATCATGGGATCATTAATTGTACTATTTACTTCATTACCAGTTGTACACCTCAATACATTAACAAGCACACAATTACTGCTGTTAATATTGAAGATGAATTAGTGAAGTTCCTACCTATCCCACACCTTGTGGGACCTAAATTTACACCTCTTATTCAAAAGATCCTTTGTTAACTCAGTTTTAGGGCGAAGTACCCTCTCATGCGTGGACTATTTCTCAATGTAGGAAGCTGTTTTATTTTTAAGAAAAACTGGAACATCTATTAAAGCTTCCTTACCTAGTTTGATACATTCTCTTATGTCTTCTTTCACAGTCTTCAGTTGTTGCTCTTGTTTTGACCTTTTCATCCTCCTCTTTCCCTCATCATTCCACATTCTAGCCATCAAGACAAACTTCTCGAAGTTTAGCATTTTTATCCATAAAGTAGAAGAGGGAGCAGGTAAATGAGCATTGGAAGTCGAAACCATGACACTTGTTCATTGGAGAAGACAAATAGTAACAATGAGTTGTGAAACATGGGTTAATCCAAGAACGAGGCAGTAATGGCTTTTATAGGTGTAATTGGGTATTCTGGTAGTATGATATTTGGTATTAATTAGTGGATCACTGGTTTATCAACGGAGTAGCCCGTTGATAAACATCTTTAGCCACTAGATAATTTCGTTTTGAACGACGGATTTTTTAGGGGATTAATTGTTGCATTCATTTTAACCATATTAATACTTGACTATTGCACATTACTTCATGAATATTAGATACATTTAGTTGACACTTTTTTTGACTAACCAATTAACTGTATGTACTATTTTTGTGCAATATGGATTTTAGAGAGTAATGGAAATTCCTATAGATGTGTTACGAGAGGTATTAACTTATTTTTTGGCCAAAGAAATATGCAAACTGAGTTGTCTAAGAAAGAGAATTCATGAACTCATTTCAGAGCATTATTTTTGTTCACTACAAGTATATAGAATGTGAAATATAATTAGTGGAGTGATTTGGTTTGATGGACTTTCGAAAAAATATGTTTATCATGGAATTGACTTTGAGGCAGGATTTCCACTTACAACATTAGATGGAATTCATAATATTTTAGGATGTGATGGCGGCTGTTCGGGTGTACGAACACGTACAACCCAACGATTCCCATGTCCTTTCCGAGAGGCATAAGTCTACCCTCCCGATGCCTTGGAAAGGTTCCCGGGATGATGCCACCGGCAAGGAGGCCGCCGGTGGCCGTTCGGGTGTACGAACACATACAACCCGATGGTTCCCTTTCTTTTCCGGGAGGCGTAAGTCTACCCTCCCGATACCCCGAAAAGGTTTCTGGAATGACGCCACCGGCAAGGAGGCTGGCGGCGGCCGTTCGAGTGTACGAACACATACAACCCGACGGTTCCCTTTCTTTTTCGGGTGGCGTAAGTCTACCCTCCCTATGCCCCGAAAAGGTTTCCGGGATGACACCTCCAGCAAGGAGGCCGGCGGCGGCCGTTTGGGTGTACGAACACGTACAACCCGACGATTCCCATGTCTTTTTCTGGGAGGCATAAGTCTACCCTCCCATGGGTTTCCGAGTGATAGCCAGATGAAAGAGAGGGTACAAATTTTTGGCGACACCACTGGGGAGACTCGCTACGTTTTATCGATTAAGTGACTCAAACTCTCGCCCGTACGGCTCTTTAGTAGTCAGTCTTTTATTTTCCATTAGTATATTTGCCGCATTTGCTAAGAGAAGCTGCTTTCAAATGCATTGAACCGTATCACCCTTCTTTGGTATCTCTGCAGATCTTTGCGGACCCATACAGATTCTCCGGGCACCGTCTCCTCAAAGACCTCTGCCATTCGCAGGTTTCGAACCCCGTTGGCTCCCCCTGTCCTGACCCGCTCACAAGCAAGAGCCATGGCCACCGGTTCCACTGCGGCTTCCGGATCATCTCCTTCCATCACTACGGCAATCTTTGTGCCGCTGTCCATGGTTTTCGGTCTGCCACTGCCTGTCGTCACCCGAACGAACTTCACCCAGCCAATCATTGTGCCTACCGGAGCCACGAACCTACCAAGGGCGCTGGATCTATCTACGACCATGGCATTCGACAATGCCATGGTGCATCCTGCGCTGCCTGCCTCTCCAGCCACTAAAACTGAAGGCAACAGGCCGGCTCCCGCACGAAACACTGGCCCGTCTTACCAGCCACCCTTAAACACCGAGGGCCTAGGAGGGGCCGAGGCCTTCCTACCACCTTGACCGGGGCACTTTGAGCAGACTCTCCTGGCTCACCAGTTGGCATGCTACCAAAAGCAAGGGATTGGCTCAGTAATCCCCCCAAGGCCAACCATCTGTGTCCTAGAAAGGCCACACGCTGAAGAATATGACATTATCACCACTCCTATCGCCGGCCAACCCGGCCCGCCGCCGTTCCAGCCGGCAGCCGCCACTGTTGCCACCCTGGTGTCGGACCTGCAAGGAAAACTATTGCAGAGGATAGCCAAATTGGAGGCGTCCTTCCAGAACATGAAATTTGGTCCACTAGAACCTTCCTGCACCTTCCAAAATCTCTGTTTCTATCTCGAGGCAACACTCCCTCCCGATTTCAAAATGCCTGAACTGGTTAAATACAACGGGCACAGGGACCCTCGCGCACATCTCCGGGCCTTCTGTGGAGACATGGCGGCACTACAACACGAGGAGAAGCTCCTCATCCGACTGTTCCAAAAGTCTCTCCAAGGACCTGCACTTTCCTGGTACATGTCTTTAGATTTAACGAAAATCAATACCTAGGAACAACTGGCGTACATGATCTAGGAACAGTATGCATACAACTTGGACCTAGCACCAAAGTTAGAAGATCTCTGTTGCCTTCGCCAACGTGAGAATGAGCCGTCCAGTGGCTATGTTGGTAGGTGGCGGGCCTTGGCATCCCAAATCCAAGACAAACCTACAGAAGAAGATTCTCTGGACATAATTGTACAGGGTGCTCAGCTGTCATTGGCAACACTCCTATGTATCCAATCATACTCAAATTTCTCCCAACTGATCAAAGTCGGTAGCCGCCTAGAAGGATTCTTGAAGTCGGGGAGATTCTCAGCTCTTCCATTCGGAGCCAACTCTAGAGGAAACATACGTCCTCGACCACCGACCATGGGCGATAACCCGGGAAACAATCGTGGCCCCTGGAGGAACGACAACGTACGACCATCTCTCGTAACCGTTATGGCAGCCGCACCACCACCATACCAACCGCAACAGGTGTACACCCCGGCCCAGGAGTATCATCTATCGACAATCACCCCGGTTCAGCAACCGGTCTACACCACACATGCGGCCCCAAACCAACAGCCCTGGAGGCCCAAGGCTCCACACCCAGCAATCGCATCCGAGCCGCTGGCTCACTGGCAATGGTAGGTAGCACCCCCAACATTCTCTCAACAAAGAAACCAAGGGAAAAGGGGGGATCACACAGGCATTAACCAGCAACGCCCCGGACAGCAGCAACAGCATGAACCATGCTAGCCACCCCCGCAGTCGCGCATAACGGAATACATGCCACTCTCTGAACCACTGAGCCAGGTATTCCACCAGGCCCAGGAGTTGCTCACACTCCCCCCTATCAAGCCACCTCCAGCTGTTGTTCCTGCGTGGTACAATTCGCAGTAGTACTGCGAATATCACAGGTTAGCTGGCTGCGCAATGGACCATTGCCGGACACTGAGACAAGCTATTCAGAGGCTTATCAACCCGGGCACCATTGAGCTTCAATAGCCTCCCATGCCCCCCAAGCCAAGCCAGCATACCTTCCCAAATCATACAGGAAACTCCCAAGTGAGTACTATCTTCTTAAGTGCCCGAAGGAGGCATCCGCTCGAAGGGTTCTGGCATATGTAGCCGATTTCCACCTACCCAACTAGGCACGAACAAGGGACAAGAAGATCCCTCCCTTCGGGATGGCCACTGGAAGCAGGGACCCCCTGGCTGAACCCTATCAACCTCATCCGTCCAGCCGACCACCCGCTGAAGCTAGCGGAGCTCCAGCCATACTATCAACAACTCCGCTCCTCCATCCTTGCCACCAGCGGCCATTGGAGGAGGACGAAGTCTTCAAGACCCACACCGTAGTAAGCACCATCCCCACCCGTGGGAAAATGCTTCACTCGGGTGGTGCCTCTAGCTGCAGCGTCAAGAGAACCGGCTACCGCGTCAAGCAAGCCGACCGCCGAGACAACCATACGGGCTCGACCCAAGGTAATTCTCTACTCACCCGTTGCCCCAGTCAGGACAATCATCCCGACGGTACCTCTGATCCCCAAAGCCTCAACCACCAGCTTTGCTCCCATGACCGGCACTCCAGCTGGCACGGTCCCTCCAGTGGCTGCAACGCTGGCACCACTCCAAGCCCACCTGGAAAAGCAACAAGTCACGCCTATGACTAGGTTCTCCCCTCCAATCACACTCACTTCTGAACAGCACAAAAGCAAGGGGATAGAATAGCCGTCCACATGTACGGCTGTAACCAGGTCAGGCCAAGTATATCAACCAAAGTTGCGCCCCAAAGGGATCTCCATCCTAGGAATAGTAGGACAAACTTCAACCGGCAACCGACAACCGGCTGCCGCCTCGGGAGTACCGGTAGCCGCCTCCTCAGCACTGGCTACCCAGTCACAGCCACTCTCGGACCTGTCAATCCAGCTGCAAGGGATACGGGCAGACATCTCCCTATGGGATCTGCTCCAATCCTCTACCGAGCACCGGGAAACGCTCCTCAAAGCACTACAGGTGGCAAAAGTTAATCAAAGTCTCACTCCTAGGGCCATAGAGGGAATGGTGGCTACAGTAACGGTCCCCTCCTTCGTCTATTTCTCAGATCTAGACCTCTCACCGACCGGGACCAACCACAACCTGTCTTTGTACATCCAGGTACAATACAAGGACCTCTGCATCCACATGGTAATGATCGACGACGGATCCGGGCTGAACCTATGCCCGCTACAAGTCCTGCACAAGCTGGGGATCAAAGAACAAGACTTGCTCCCCACCGACCAAGTGATGAGAGGGTTCGACGACACTCTTCATGAAGCCAAAGGAGAGGTCGTCCTCCCCCTCGTCATCGGACCAGCAGCCTTCAAGGTTCCTGTGCACGTGGTAGACATTCCCCCGAGCTACAATCTTATCCTGGGCCACCCATTTCTCCACCAGAACTCCATCATGCCTTCCACCCTTCATAGGATGCTTAAGTTCCTATGGAAATGGGAGGTCATCATCATACTGGCAAAGAATTACTACCATCCAGGATAATCTATAGCTGTCGTAGCGTCTTCCGGGTCGCAACAACCGACGCCGGAATCGGCTGCCACCTCACCACTAGGTCTCCAGAACTCAATCACCTTCGACTATCTGTCTAGGCGCATGGAACCTTGGGAGGACAACCCGTAGCCTGACCAGGAGCCAGAGGACGGTCTGCTGAAACTGTTCAGAGAATCTCCAGTATCCACCGGAGATCCAACCCTTCACCGACCTCCCTTGCCATCGCCCATCCTACAGGGAGGAACTTTGGAAATGGGCGTAGCGTCAGACTGGTTTATACAGGGAAAGGAGACAAGCGGGTGTGCTCCTTCCCCCTCTCCTTCAACCTAGCACCGCAGCACCCACCTAATGACCTAGGTGGGAACACTCTAGGCTTGCAGGTCATCCACGTCAAGAGGCAAGCCTGATGGCTTCCAGGCGATTCACGCCGGAACCCGTTCCTTCAACAGCAGGGCTTGGCATCCCACGCACAAGTGCGCTGATAGCTGCGTCCACAACAGCCACTGACTTGGCAACCCGACCAAGTCAACCAGGACTTGGCAATCACACCAAGTCTCCCGCACGGCACAGCAGACAACCGACCCTTCGGGCATTGGCCAGATCAGCCGGAAACCGTCAACTCTCCATGGGGGCACCGCATCATGGAGTCGAGATAGCCAGCCTACTCAGTCTGGGTGACATCTTCCACAAGTAGAGTACGGGCCAACGTTCCAGGGCAGAACTAGGGGCATTCTGCCCCTCTTCTCGAGCAGGCGAACAAGGCCGGTCTGCTACATTCTCGTCCGACACTCCATCCGGTTTCCGCCTCCCATCCACCTGGCAGCCGGTTCGCCTACCCAGCACCCAACCACAGGCGTTGCTCTAGCCGGATCCATCATCCGGTGCCCTTTCAGCTCGAGGGTCAGCAAGCCGTGGAAGACATTGACGGTCCCTACCTGCAAAATCAAGAATCTGAAGAAGAAGGCCCATGGGTCCAACCACCCAAATCTACTGGTATAGCATCTACTAACGAAATCGAACTAGTAAACCTTGGGGATGAACAACATCGAAAAGAAACAAAAATTAGCGAAAAGGTGCCCGAGCCCTACCGGCAACAACTCCTCGTGCTCCTGCAAGAATTCGTAGAAGTGTTTGCATGGGATTACGAAGACATGCCTGGTTTGGATGAACGGGTAGTAGTCCACCGACTACCCCTCAAACCGGGAGCCCGACCTGTGAAGCAAAAAGCTCAACAAATGAGACAAGAATGGGCCCAGAAGCTGAAGGAAGAAGTCCAAAAACAGTTGAATGTTCGATTCCTCCAGCCTGTCTTCTACCCGGAATGGGTGGCTAACATGGTACCCGTCCCATAAAAAGATGGGCGATTACGCATGTGTGTCGACTATCGGGACCTCAACAAAGCTAGCCCCAAGGATGACTTCCCACTACCACACATAGATGTCTTGGTAGATGATGCCGCCAAGTACGGGGTGTATTCTTTCATGGACGGATTCTCCAGATACAAGGAAGACAAGGAGAAGACCGCATTCACAACCCCCTGGGGCGTCTTCTGTTACAGGGTGATGCCATTCGGACTCAAAAATGCTGGTGCTACCTACCAAAGAGCCATGACCACCCTCTTCCACGACATGATGCACAAAGAAGTTGAAGTCTACGTCGATGACATGGTAGTGAAGGCGCGCACTTATCAGCAGCATCTCAAACACTTAAGAAGACTATTTGAGCGCCTAAAGAAGTACAAGTTCAGGTTAAACCCATCAAAATCAACGTTCGGGGCCACCACCGGAAAACTCCTCGGTTTCGTCATTAGCGAACAGGGAATTGAGGTAGATCCAAACAAGGTGAAAGCAATCTTAGATATGCCTCCCCCACACATAGAACAACAAATCCGAAGCTTGCTGGGAAGGCTACAGTACATCGGGCATTTCATCTCATGCCTCACGCCGACTTGCGAGCCCTTCTTCAAGCTGTTGAAGAAAAATGCTAGTTTCACGTGGACAACAGAATGCCAAGTCGCCTTCGACCACATCAAACAACAGCTGTCCTGATCGCCGGTTCTCATGCCGCCTCACCCCAGGCAACCACTCTTCCTCTACATGTTGGTCACAGCTTCTTCCATGGGTGTGGTATTGGACCAGCATGATACCACCGGCAAAATCGAGCAGGCCATATACTACCTCAGTAAAAAGTTTACTGAGGTAGAAGAATGGTACGAGCTGATTGAAAAGTACTATTTCTCGTTGGTCTGGATGGTGAAAAAGCTATGACACTACCTGGTAGTCTATCTGATTTTGTTGCTTAGCTGCCTGGATCCCCTACACTACCTCTTCGACCAGCCAGCCTTGGTAGGTAGGTGTGTGAAATGGCAAATGCTCCTCGCAGAGTTCGACATCCGCTATGTATCCCAAAAATCCATGAAAGCCCAAGCCATGGCTGACCAGCTGGCACACCAGCCCTTGCCAAATTACCAACCATTGGAGGATTCATTCCCAGATGAGCTCGTCTTTGCCATCAATGAGCCAAATCCAGACCAGCCAGATCCTAACCAGCCGGAACCCCATACCTTGTACTTCAACGGAGCGGTCAACACTAAAGGCCGCGAGGTAGGGGTCATCCTAGTGGATCCCCAAGGATGGATGCTACCCATAGCCAAGCGGCTTCTCTTCACATGCTCGCACAACGAGGCAGAATACGAGGCTTGCATCATGGGGCTACGACTCACACTAGAACTCCGAGTCACCCACCTGCACGTATTCGACGACGCCATGCTGGTAATCTCTCAAACCCTCAACAGGTGGAAGACCCGAAACCCCAAGCTCCAGCCATACCAGGAACTCGTACTACAATTAGCAAGCAACTTCCGGTCCATCCACTTCCAACACATCGGCCGCAAGCATAACCCATACGCGGACGCTCTGGCCGTCCTAGCATCATGGGTGGCGGTCATGGAAGGGCAGAGCATAGCCATAGAAGTCACAACACTTCGCCAGCCGGCCTACAGTGAGGACATCTATCGCCTTACAGAAGTCCCCAGGCAGGCAGATGCCAGACCCACAGCTTTGCCTCTCGCTAGCTACCCCAGCAACCGGCAGACTACCGACCAACACGGAGAACCGGCCCCGGTTGACGAATCGGATGATACAGATCGTAGATCCCCAGACGGTGACCTGGAGAACTCACAGCAAGAAGGCCACCCTTGGTATTCAGACATACAAACCTTCTTGGAGACCGGAGAGTTCCCATCAGAGGCTACCACCCAAGACAGACGTACGTTGTCAAGACTGGCAGCCGGCTACGTCTTCAGCGGGGGACAGCTCTACAAAAGATCTCACAACCAGACTCTTCTCTGGTGCGTAACCTCACCCGAGGCACGTATGGTTATGCAGGAAATCCATGAAGGTATCTGTGGATCCCACATGAACGAGATCCTCCTGGCGAAAAAGATCATTCTCCAAGGCTACTACTGGAGCACAATGGAGGCAGACTGCACCACGTACGTCCGTCGCTGTCACCAGTGCCAGATACATGGAAACCTCATCCGCGCACCCCTTAAGGAATTATATAACATGGCTTCCCCTTGGCCATTCTCCATGTGGGCCTTAGATGTGGTAGGCGAGGTCAAGCCGACAACCACCAATGGACACAGATATATACTAGTGGCCATCGATTACTTCACCAGGTGGGTAGAAGCAGCTTCCTACAAGACAGTCATGGCAGTCGCCACCCAGAAGTTCTTGCGCAACGACATCATCACCTGGTATGGCGTACCCTTCGAGATAGTGACCGATAATGGCACCAACTTCACAGCCAAGTAGGTCACCAGCTATCTCGAGTAGTGTCACATCCGTCACCTAAGGGCATCCCCCTACTAGCCACAAATGAACGGAGCAGTCAAAGCAGCTAACAAGATGCTAGTCCAGATTCTCAAGAAGATGGTCCGAACACACAAAGATTGGCACGACCACCTCCCGTACTCGCTCTGGGCCTACCAAACATCTTTACGAACTGCCACTGGAGCAACACCATACTCGCTAGTATACGGGTCTAAAGCAGTGCTACCAGTGGAGGTGGAACTTTCGTCCCTTCGCATCCTCAAAGAAGTAGCAGACTCCAATGACCAGTGGTCAGAATCGCACCTGCTGCAACTCAACCTCCTTGACGAGAGAAGGTTGAAGGCATTGGACCATGCCCAAACTTATCAAAGAAAGATGGCAAGGGCTTACAACAAGAAGGTTCGTCCCTGACTCCTTACATCCGGTGATCTAGTCCTTCACTCCATTTTTCCAATAGGTTCAACGGGAAAATTCTCCCCAAACTAGCGTGGCCCGTACGTCATCGCCAAGATCCTCAGCGAGGGAGCCGCTTACCCTTTTGATGAAGCCACCCAACAAGAGTTCGGCCCAATCAATCTATCGTAGCTGAAGAAGTTCTACCCATGAAGGACGAGTTTGACCGGGCATCCACGCGGCTACCGCCTTCAGATGGGCTAGCTGCCGACTTCTTGGAATGGCTCCCCAAGGCCAAGAAGGACGAGTTCGATCGGGGATCGACGCTGCTGTAGCCTTCAGATGGGCCAGCTGCCGGCTTCTTGGACCGGCTCCCCAAGGCCAAGAAGGACGAGTTTGACCAGGGATCCACGCGGCTGCCACCTTCAGATGGGCCGGCTGTCGGCTTCTCGGACCAGTCCCCGCAGCACAGAAAAACCAACCTCTTCTAGGGGTTTCACCCAGCCACCGGCGCTATCCAACCGGTTGCCGGCACTTCCAACCGGAAACCCACCATCTCCTCCAGAAGACATGCACCTCGGGGCAGAACTAGGGGCATTCTGCCCCTCCATCCCGTTTCGTGCACTCGGCAGTTGCCAATGGCGAAACCCAACGGGCCAGCTCCCCCACAATCACAAAAGATCAACTTGACCGGGGATCCATGCGATCGCCGCCTTCAGACAGACCGGCTGCCAGCTTCTCACACCAACACCCCACAAGCCAACCAAGAAGCCAATTCCCCCATGACCATGACGAATGAGCACGAACGGGACTCATCACGGCCACCACCTTCAGACAAGCCAGCGACTAACGTCTCCATCTGACTCTCCATCGACTGACCAAGAAGTCAGGTCTGGACAGGTACGCACCTTTCCTCAGTGAATTTCCTTTTATGACTTACACATCACACAAGGCACGCACGATGCACACATGATGCGCAGGTCCAACTCATTAGTCATCCTACCCCGTCCATGGCAAAAGGAAGAGGGTTGGCAAAACTAGCCAGAACTCCACCCTACGTGTTCGTGTATGTTCCGGGTCATAGCCCATCAAAACATGCCCGCGTCCCTTCAGTCTCAGAACCATGAAACAACCGACCCACTGTTGAATATGTCTTGAATCTTATTATGTTTGTAAGAGCATTTTTGTCATGGATGATTAGCCACTATATAAGGCCATCCAAATGCCCAAAAGGGAATTAGGGTTTTTGTGAGAGATCATTTTTGTAACAAGAGAAGCTTTGTGTGAGGAGGCCGAGCTAACCCTTGGTGCGTCGGCCATCCCACTCTTCCCTTTCCCTTTCTCTTGTAATCCACCATTTTGAAGATAGTAAAGAACCCAAGGAGAGACACCTGTGGACGTACCCAAGTTGGAGAACCACGTAAATCTCATTTGCATTTGTGATTTGGGTGTTTGGGCATGCCTGGAACCCTAGCCGCGCGTCCAAGCCACCGCCAGCCATGCTTTCGACTTTCCTTTGTGTTTTCTCCCTCCTACACGTGATAATCTCATTCTAATCCATTGTGCTTGGATACCTCTGGAAGTAACAAGTGGTATCAGAGCTTGTTCAAGGATTTTTGGCCGTGTATTCGCCCGTGGGAGGAGTTGGCACAAGGAGGCGCAAATCTACCGCCGCCCCCATGCCAACGCGACATCCGAGGACGCCAACTCGTGCGCTTGGTATTACACTTTCTGGAATACGTATGTAGGCCCCTCTGATCCTTCCCCATATTGTTCTGTGTTTGTGGAAGAAATATGGGGATTTTTCGTGAAACGTAGAAAGAGATATCATCCTTGGCGTTTTTTTGTTGAAAATCGGCAACTTTCCTTTTTTGGGGGCCGGATTGGATTTTTTGGGCTCACTTGTGGCTTGAATCCATTTGAATTTTTTGGTGGAAGTTTTTTTGTTGAATACTTGCTTCATTTGTATTCATGTGTGCTTGTCGAATATCCCACTTGAAATCATGTCTACTCTTGGAATGAAGATTGATAAATTTAGTGGGAAAAATGGCTTTAGTCTATGGAAAATCAAGATGAGAGCATTACTGAAACAGCAAGGCATTTGGGCTCCATTGAATAAGGAGTCAGATCTTGGTAAGAATTCCACAGAATATGCTCAACAGGAGGAGAAAGCACATTCTACCATTTTGCTTTGCTTGTCAGATGAAGTGATAATCGAAGTTGCTGATGAGAGTACATCTTTGGGACTGTGGCAGAAATTGGAGTCACTCTATATGACCAAGTCACTGACAAACAAACTACTATTGAAACAAAGACTGTTTTCTATGAAGATGAAGGACGGTACACCACTGAAACAGCATTTAAATCAACTAAATGCACTTCTCATGGAGTTGAGAAACATAGGTGTTACCATTGAAGATGAGGATGCTGCGTTCATTCTCTTATGTTCTTTGCCTTTGTCATTTGAGAATTTTGTGCAGTCTTGTGTTGTTGGTAGGGATTCTATTACCCTGGAGGAGGTGAGATCTAGCCTCCATTCGAGAGAGCTAAGGCATATGGTACAGCATGGTACAGGTGAAGCCAGTGGCTCAAGTTTGTCAGTACATCAACAGGAAATTAGAGGAAGAAGCCAGAAATAATTCAATAACAAGGGCAAAGGCAGAAGCAAATCCAAGGGCAAGTATTCTAAAGATATTTGCAATTATTGCAAAGAAAAGGGCCACTGGAAGGCCAATTGTCCCAAGTTGAAAGGTAAAGGGAAAGTAGTTGTTGCAGAAGATTCAGCCTCTAAAGGTGACTTTTCCCTTACTGTTTGTTGCAGTGCATATTCCAATAGTCATTGGATTTTGAATTCAGGTGCATCACATCATATGACTCCAACTAGGGAGTATTTTGACACCTATGAGTAGGTGGAGGGAGGCCAAGTTACCTTGGCCAATGATGATGTATGTACCCATGCAGGTGTTGGC
>JAMKPZ010002493.1:0-38125 GCA_024699675.1 Amphibolis antarctica
ATTTTTTAACAGAAAAATGTTGCTTGAGAGGGTTTGTATTTTAAAAATGATAAAAATTAATTAATTTATTATTTTATATAATTTCTTATTATTTTCAAAAATACAAACTTTTTCATCATCTTCTTCTGAATACAATCAATATTCTTTTCATAAAATAAGATTTAACGAGCAACGACATTTTTCAAAAAAAAACTCTAACCCACATATTTAACTAACAATTTTCATAATTCAAGTATTGAAAAATCCTTGAATATTCAATTGCTTCTCCTCATATTTTTGACATTACTGTCAATGGTATAAGCAGGTTGGATTTCATGTAATAACATTTCATGTAATAACATTTCGTTATGAACAAATTAAGAAATAGTTTTTATCAATTCACTATTCATTCTTCTATTCTCAAAGCACCCTTTTAATTTTAGCTCAACACTCTTTTAATTTTGGCTTGTAGAATCCTATGAGTGAAAATTTTAAGTTTTTAATTGGATGAAGTATTTAATGCATACATGATTGATTGAGCTTTCGATGGGATAAATTTTTCAGCGTCGTTGTAGAGCATGGATTCATAAAGGCCGAAAAAAAAAGGTATAATGAGAAATATGGATGCGTAGGGAAAGTGTTGCAAGCATGACGATGCAATCAGATGGGTCTGTGACAAGCATCAAATTGGAGAGGGCATAAACCGGATTCAGTTTAAGGTGAGGACGGATTGAAAATAAAAAATATACATAAAATAACACTCTAGGTGCGTTTATTTTTTATTTTACCTATTATAGTGCACAACTATGAAAAATTAGAATTAAGAGTAATAAAACAAATAATATTAAAGTTACATAATAAATTATGTGATAAAAATTTATATATATAAATTTATACAATAATAATGATACAAGAGAATTTATGCAAAACAGGAATTAAAGTTTTTAAAACTAAAACAAATAGGGACTGACCACTTTCATGCAAGGGAAGGACAATATCATGTTTTTTATCTTCTTTCATACTTTCTTTCCCTGGTAATTAACCTACCAGTATGACCAATGATTTTTAGTTGGAATGACATATGAAGCCATTGTATTTGCTCTGCCACCCTGCTTCAATGAGAAAAGAAAAGTGCTAATTATTGGACGAAATCAAAACGCATGTATCTTCTTAAACAGCAGCAGTGGTGGTGGTGTTTTAATAGATACAGATAGCTGTAATATACCAGACTTCCAGACACAACAAAGGACAGCGAAACTTTAAAAGTAAGAGCCATGGGTGCTTTGCATTCGGACGAGACCGAACATACAAAGAAGGCGAAGCAGAACCTCTCTTCCAAGCGTCCACTACAATCTTTCACGTCAGCTTTCTATTCCTGCAAGCGAGAAGAAGACAATGCAGAAGTTCAAGTGAGGACATAGGAGACTGAATCGTTCATATAGCATGTGGTGCAAGTGCACAATAGGAGACTGAATCGTTCATACGGAAAAATCTTGCAAGATGTGCAAACATACCAAAGTGATTTACACACTTTTAATATAAAATAACCAAGGGCATTTAAGCCCTGTTTGATAGACCATAATCTTAGAGTGATGTAATGTTATTGAATTATATTTTTTGGATTATAATATTTAAGTTTTTATAATCATAAACTTTAGAGCTTAATAACAAGAGATAATGTTCTTTAATATATCACTCAACTAACCAAATATGAGCTTACGGACTAAAATTGACTATATGAATCTTTTTTTACATATACTTTTATTTATGGTCAAGATTACTTATACAATGTTATAATTAATTTAAATTTTACTACCAAATATTACAATTTAATTAAGTAACGTAATTACATTACAAATAACATTAAGCATAACCAAACAGGACCTTAGCGTTTTTCCACAAAAGAATGGGTTTGTTTTTCTTACTGCTATCTAACACACCTCCATGGAAAGATCTTCCATTCCTTGTACTCCACATAGAAAACCATATTGCATGAGGCATATGGACCATACCATTTTTCACCATCTGCCAGTTACCTCTAGTTCATCGAAACTTCCCAAAACTCCTCACAATACATGATATTTATTTAGGCATAAAAAACCATCCTTCAACGTTGTCTAGCAGTCTATTTGGTTTAATTTCTCCTCAAATTGGCTCCAAAAAATTGTTCCTAAAGACTAATTGACCCTGACGACCCAAGACATTCATAGCAAAAACAACACAAGTTTCAAACCGTGCTTATTTCTTCTCTGGAATAATAATATCCATCATAACATCTAAGAGAATTAAATTAAAACTCATTTGTGATACAGATACAAGGATTTACCTCATTCACAATATCAGTTTACATTGCCTCAGCACATAATGGGTCTTGAACTACAACGTCCAAATTTTCTTTGAGTGAATACATCACTTAAAGGCTCAAATAATAGTCAGTGTCTACATATTCAACCATCTTATTAAAAATATCTTTTGCAAGTTATATGGTTTAAACCATGCAGCTATTTACAATCAATTGAAATTATCTTATGCACTATACACGAATTACAGAAAAAAATGCTCTAATTTTTTTTGTATTGATATTATATCGTGAAAAGATATTGGCCCCGTAAGTTGCAACTCACATGCCACCTTACAGGATCTAACTAGCTTGTCAGATAATTTCCAAATGTATGAAGGCTATTTTAATCACAAGACTTGTGATACCAGCCTTGTGATTATAGCCCTATGATTTAGAAAATTTAATGCTCTAAATTTTTTGTTTTGATATTATATCATGTAAAAAATATTTGCCTTATGAATCATGAGCCAATGAACGAAGCCTAATTTTTCAGATAATTTCAAATTGTAAGCAATGATAATCACAAGATTTTGATGGTAATTTCCTTTGATAGCATGTTTTCAATGATGTATACTACCAGCCTAGTACATACTCGTCAAGAACAGCTATATTTTAGTCCTAGAATGTAGAACAGCTTTTACATTCATTTAAAATGAGAAATAGCAAAGAAAGATTGCACTAATTGTTCTCTTAGCACACGAATTCCATAATTGTGAGATTCTCCTTAAGAAATTACAAACAGCATGGAATTGTCTCTTCGATGTATAAGCCAAATCTATTAGCACTAAAATGTTTCTGATGGCTTAACTATCTAGAATGTCCAACAACAGAAATTACCAAGTGTAAATCACCACATGCCAATAGATTTCACAAAAAATCCATCTATATCAGATCATGCATGTTCTTTACCCTACTCACAAGGGACAAGTCATCACCACATTATGCCATGTACATGGATTCAATTTTTAAGGTTATTCAAAGCACTCTTCAAACCACAATGTACAGTAGTCCAATACTGACCACCAAGTTTTGCACACATAGGTAGATGTATTAGGTTGAAATGAATAAGTCCAAAGCCAAGCCCCTTGATGCATGATGCCAATGTCAACAAGCATCCAAATATGGTCTTAGATGGACAAACATTAATGACAGAAAAGATTTAAAAATGAAATGTACATTATGTGCTTCCATATTTCTATAATTAAGCAACTTAAAAAGATGTGTATTTTAGCAGTAAATGGAAATCTAGGTTTGAATAAAATCATAATCCATATATTCTGATATTTCCAAATTCGCAAACCAATGGATGAAAGATTTTCTAAGAATTAAATAAGGGAAAATGAACATACAAAATACAATCACACTAATAACACTATCTTGTTGCAAGAAAAATAAATTATATATTTACCTTATCATCCTCATCATCATCATCATCATCAGATTTCTTGAGACGGGTGGTCCCACCCTCCTTGTTTATGGGCAATTTCATTTTACCAAATGGAGTTTCTGCATCAATTAATCCTTTTAGGGAATAGTCTGTACCCCGGCCCCTGATCATATCCCAGACAGCAGACCCAAAGTCCTTGGGCCTAAAGGTGATTGGTATCTTCATATGACTAACTCCATTCTTGTCAACCTTGGTACATTCTGTGAGATCTGCGGTTGAGATACTCACATCACATAGCCAAAACTCATATTCCAAATCATTGATGGCCAAGTCAAAGTCATTCTTATTCTCCAGCTTCAGATGCAATATTGCAGTAGATTCCTCGAATGAGAACTTCTCAAACTTAATTTTCTCAACATCAATGTCTGGCTTGTATGGAATGGGAATCTCACCATTTTTCTCAAGTGGAAGAGTAAGCCGCCCAAAAACAGGGACATCTACAATAAGCTCAACTTTGATCTTATAAGGTATGATGCTACCAGGCTTAATGTCATCATAAGTGTTCTTGATATCATCATAGATTAAATTTAAAGGTATCTTCACAGTCTCTGAACCATGTGCATGAATAGTTCCTGCATCAGGGATTAATCCTGACAAAAGTTTCCTCCCGTCACTCTCAATTAAATAATTTATATCTATCAGAGGGATAGGTATGGGGTTTGGATTTGTAATCAGCACATCAACAACAATCTCAGCCTTCTTCAGATCGATAGAGGGAATATGGATTCCAGAAACATCGGCAGTTGGTTTTCCAAAACCAATGGCCCCTTCTATTTTCTCCCCTATGTCGTGGATAAAGTCCTTGACCTTTTCAATGAACCCACCCTTTTCTTCCCCCTCCTTGTCCTTATCTTTGCATTCTCTCTCAACAACTTCCGGTTTATCTGAGGATGCCATCCCTACAGAAGCATTGGATATACAAATCAAATTTATTATTGACCTAACGGTTAAAGAGAGCAAATAAATACAAAGTATGTGGAGAACGAAAACAATAGAAAAACAAGGTTTCTTGCAATCACATGCTTTGCTTAGGATCATGAGATGATAACCATCAAGGTATGTCCCTCCCTCAGAAACCATGAAATTTCTTTTCTTTCGTTAGTAAGGACTAAATGCTTGGGAACAGTCAGATCCGAGCAACCTGTCCGGTATTATGGATCAGTCAACTGATCACAAAACAAAGATGCCCATTCTACTACTCCAGTTGCTCCATTTGGGAGCGGAAATGGCAAACGGGCTCAATCTCTTCAATTCATACCGTTTCTAAGAGAAACGATTCAGGTAGCCCAAAAAAAAAAACACAGCACCCAAAGACACCGAGTTAGGAGATCACAAACAAGCAAACTCCTATCAGCATTCGTGAAATTTACAACAGAAGTGGAGATCAGCCCACGAAAACAGTCAAACACCAAATCGATTGCAGCTGCCTGCTTTGAAGCCCCTAACGAGGAACTTAAAGCTAAACACAGAAGAATCAGAAGCTGATAGGCAGGCAAACTGTAGAAATAACAGCAGTAGGAAGATCAGAGATCGGACCTGTGCGAAGACAACGACGAGCGCACCGGCCACCACCGGATCGGACTTTTTTTTTACGTGTGATGGGGACGGTGAAATCTGTGGCCGGTGCCTCGGCGGTCGTGCGATAATATCGCCACCTACAGGTCCGTCAGTGTTCTCAGCCGTTGGATCTACGATGACCGGTGGATGGATTGGTGAAGTGCGTCCACTGCTCGCATACCCACGCGGAGCAGCAGCGTCACTCCTTAGGGATTTAAAAAAGATTTTATTTTTGCCGGCCGACAACAGATGCCTTTTTTAGTTATACGTGTGGGCCGTATTGGGCCGATATCAACCATATATTTATCGATTTAATATGTAGTTGTATTGGGCCGTATTGGGCCGGATTGGTATGATCACGATTCATTTAGCTTAAGCAGTTCCATTCGTATCAATATGGTCATGATTTTATGATTTTGTTTGGTGGTTGTAATTAATTTTTTTTATATAATCATAATAATTTAAGAATTTTTTAATTTTATACTTTTTATCGTAAAATTCAGTAAAAAATATAATTTCACCATTTACACATTTTATTTAAATCTTAAAATAAATATAAACATTATAAATATAAATAAATACAAATCTTTATTGTCTTGTTAGAGCAGTTTAAAAATTAATGCATATTTTTCTTATTTAATAAATATAACTCTAATAACTATTTTTTTTCACTTCTAAAATTAAAAAAGCTTATATCAAATGTAGTCTAACTTAAGCACAACTTGTTGGCATAATATTTATTTATATTGAAATACACTCAATTGATAATTATGATGTAGTGTAATAGTTAGGTTTTACATTTTTAACTAAATGATCATAAATTTGAATTTCAAGTTTTATATATGTTATTTTACCATTTTATTATCTTAAAAATAGTCGTGATTTTTTATTTTTTCTTCTTCATTGAAATTTAATTTCTGTATGTTAAATTCTATTTAATATTTTTGTGTTCTCACTTTTTTCTAACTTATTTGGCTTAATAAAAATAATATTATTTTTACCATAAAGTTGAGAATATCTTTAAAATTTTGATTCTTACTTTTTTCTTGCCAAAAAATATAATTCAGTGCAGACATTATTATTAAGAAATGAGTTTGTAAATATTAAGAAATGAATTAAAATTTTCTCACTTTGTTCTTAATTTTGCTGCTTCTAATAAATGAGTTTAATGAAACTAAAAGGAGAGAATTTAATAATTTTTACTTTTTATTTTTTAATCTTCTATTTTGTCATTAGTTGTTTTCATGAAAATTTAATAAAAAAATAATAATTTCTAAGAAAAATCTAAAAAATAGTTTCCCGAAAAAAAATGAACGACGTAACGCGTGCAAACCCATAAAAGATCGTGAGAGTGACAAGAACGAGATCAGAGAAAGACGAAAGTGACGTGGGACAAAAAAATTTGAAATGGAGAAGGTGAATGATATTTATACTCTGGAAAGAAAAAAAAATTCATTTTTCTACACAAATGCTTTAAAATTTAACAAACTATTTTTTTTCCAGAAAAATAATTTTCAACAACACCCCCCCCCCACACCAAATCCGAGCGCATGGCGGTGGTGGCGGCGCACCTTCCCTCCCCCAACGGCACCGCCGCCGCCCCTCGGCGACGGTGGCGCCTCCTCACCTCTTCTTCTTACCCCTCAACTCCTAAGTTGCTCCGCTGCAAAGCCGTGGAGCTTAGGCCCCGCGCCATCCTCTCGCAAAATCCCGTCTCCACCACAGCTGCCGAGGGGAAACAGCAGCAGCCTCTGAAGCAATGCTTCAGCAGGTCCAACGATGGCTACCTACTCTGCGAGGGCGTTAGTGTGGGAAACGTCATGACGGCAGTGGACAGGACCCCATTCTATCTATACAGCAAGCAGCAGATCACCAGCAACTTCGAGGCCTACGGGGAGGCGCTGGAGGGGTTGGACTCCGTGATTGGGTACGCGATGAAGGCAAACAACAACCTGAAGATTCTTCAGCACCTCAGGGGGTTGGGGAGCGGGGCCGTGCTTGTTAGTGGGAACGAGCTCAGGCTCGCCATTCTCGCTGGATTTGATCCCTCCAAGTGATTTTCTTCCCTCGTTGCATTTCTGATTCTTTTACATCGTCATTGCCTTATTGGCCTTTGGATTTCTTTTGTGACATATGATGTGAGCAACGAACTGGTGCCTATTTTTTGTGGGGAATTCAGGATATCTCTACTGTCTTTTACATTATATTTGTATGATTTCAGGTGCATATTCAATGGAAATGGGAAACTCTTGGAGGACCTTGTCCTGGCCGCAGAACATGGCGTTTTTGTAAACATTGACAGTGAATTTGATTTGAAAAACATTGTGAAAGCAGCAAGATCCGTTGGAAAGAAAGTGCCGGTTTTACTCAGAATAAATCCAGACGTTGATCCACAGGTGTATTTTTCTAACTTGCTAAACTTCAATGATCATTTAAAAATATGCTGAAGATTAGAAGCAGTGACATGGTCAGATGACAGTATAAACATATGGTTAACACAGAATGATACGCTAGCACAAGTGCACAACTATTTCAACTATAAAGCATGAGGTGCATATATGTGAGGTATAACAAGGGATGTCATAAAACAAACTACAATGCCAATAATTTTTTTGAAGGTTGATTTTCTGATTTCTCTCTCAAAATTCAAAAAAAGTTCTGCATGTTTTTTCTTCTTGCTTCTTTATATGCCTTCTTCATACAATGAAAACCATTATGCTAAACATAATCTCGTGTTTTATTGGCAGAATATTCCTGAACCTTTTCAGCAAACAAAATGAAGAGCAACAGCATGCTAGAGGAGCTATGATAAATAAACTATTTTTATATAATGTGTGTATACCTTGTTGCATGCATCACTGTCATAGAACCAAATGCCAAAGGCCCAATTTCCCAAACTATTTTAAGGCTATGTTTGGAACTGCAGTTGCACTTTAGCTTTTCCGAAAAGTATTTTTTTACGAAAGTATGTTTCCAAACACACAACAATTTTTGCTTTTTTGGACATATAGTTTCTACCATTCAATTCAAATCCATTGCTTTTGATAGCTAATGGGAACTAGCTAATCCAAAAGTTATGGAAACATTTTCCTACATTTTAAATGATGTCTTCATAAAATTTTTTTTTATTCAAAAAGAAGCACCTAAGAAGTTACAAATAGTACCACATTTTAATTAGCCACAATTTCACATGTAAGCCCTAAACCCTTTCTGTCTTCAGGGAATAATCTTAAGTAGCTAAGGCTGCTTCTCAATGGCAGGTACAGCAGCTCAAGATGAGTGTTAACTGTTAACGAGGTGTTAACAGTGGGTAGGATTTATTTCCTTTCTCTTATCTCAGGAATCTGTGTTTTGATGCTATTGGAGACAAAAAATGGTGGAATAGTTGAGTGATTTGTTAACTAAGGTATGACCTCTATATATGTTTCACAAAGAGGACAGTGTGGGACTAAACCCACTTGAGACCCTAGCCTCTCATAAAAACATCCAGTATACTTAAGCCTCTTTTTTCAGTAGAGAATAATGAAATTTGTGTTCTGCACTTCTTATAAAGGAAAGCAGGGTTCTTTGATCATATTTAGTGGTAGCACATGGATGGATATCTTTCTCTTCCTAAATGAAATCTCTTTTGACTAATTGGGGGGAATCTCTTATAACTCCTTTGTGCTTCTTTCCATCCCTTTTCACAAACAGACATTGTGTAATTTGTGTTACCACTTATCATTTTGAAAATTTGTCAGTCACTAGTATATGAAATATCTGGTTGTGTACTTGGTGAAATACAAGAGGGAATGTATATGGGTTGAATGTATGATCAACATCAAGTTCGGTAGATGATTTCAAATTAAATAATAGAGATAGAGAAGTTATGGATTCACTTATCTCAAATGATCTGGAAAAAGTAACTCCCAAAGAATTTTCAACTTGTAACTTTTTCTCTCTTTGTTAATTATTGTTCTTGACTTTTTTAATCTTAAATGTATATGTAGGTCCATGCTTATGTTGCCACTGGAAATAAGAATTCCAAATTTGGGATTAGAAACGAAAAGCTACAGTGGTTCTTGGACTCAATCAAGTCATATCCGGAAGAACTAAAGCTAGTGGGAGCCCATTGCCATCTTGGTTCTACCATTACGAAGGTCTTCTTCCTGATCCTTCTCATAAAAATGTCTTCTTTATACCTCCTTTCAATTATTCATTTTGCTACAAAAATTCTAGTTATGTGTGTTTGTTTCTCTTGTTGAAAATTATTTTCCCACATTGGAAACCTCATGTTTTATTCCTTGTAAGGATCAAGTTGGCATTCTAACATATCTTTCCAGAAGTTCATGACCTTATGGTTTACCATTCTTCAGTGTCCATCCATTTTAAAAATATGTCATCAAACAATACCCATCATAAAACAAATCCAATTTTTTTGGGACTTTGTATTTGTAGCGGTAGATGCACTTCATACATACAATGTCCTAATGGTTTATTCTTGTGGTGACATGAAGCAGCCAGGGACAAGCAAATATGTAGTGAGAATAGCAACATGCCTGTAATGGTATTGAAAAGTGTAGGTGGTTGTTTTGTAGATTGTTCCTCTTCAGTAGGTCAGGTTAGAATTGTCACTTCTAACTTCACTGAAAGGGCTGCACTGTTTTTGTCTTCTTCTTGGGACTGTTATCTCTCTTAAATTATCCTGTGGGAGGGTTCTGTTAATAAACTGAGTGAAGCACTGATATGCATTTGCACACTTGATGTTTGTGATATGTATCCCATAAAAGAGAAGGGATTGAAGAATTTGGCTATGGCATGTGGTTTATTACAAGCGGGAGCCTGGTTCTTTCTATTTTCCATTTCAAGAATTTCTACTTCCCTTCCAAGCATGCCATGGTTGACATGCAACAAAATTCTAGTTCATGAAAGAATGTCTTGTTAGTCTTATTTTGATGAATTGCAGTGATGGGTAAGGTTGATTGAAGAGGCAAAAAAGGCTGAGATTGATGATGTCAAACAGTCACCAAGATCAAACAAAGAATGTTGGTGGTCAATATGACCAAAGAAGAGAAAACTGTAATACAAATAGCATAAGATCAGATCAGGTTAAATTAAAAAATGGAGAGTAAGCAAAACTAAATCAAGATGATATGGGGATTCTTGCACCAAAAATCTAACATTTCTGACGGACTCTTTATCTATATCTATTGTTTTTATTCTAGCTCAACTATCCTATTCCACCTAGCCAAGCTATTCCTTTTATGGCAATAAACTGTAAAGAAACATTCAACATGCAAAAGGAAAGAGAGGGATTTGAACCCTGAATAGTTTTGAACAAAGACCATACCAGTTTTTAAGATGGTATCTATTAACCACTTGGTCATCTCTCTAATAGACAATCTCTATTTTATTCTACAAATAGTACATGATCATTCCATCATTGAGAAAATATCAAGGCAGATGAAGAGAACAAAAATGGAAAGAGTTCCTCACTAAAACAATAGAACGTGTTGCTGATAACAAGTTTTTACATTCAAATGGACATATGTGCCCTTCACATTATTATTTGTGGAATGTGAAGGATACTTTGTAAAACTTGTTGAAAGTTATTTTGTCAAATCAGCTAAATTTATCATTAGAATAGGTTTGAGGGGTGTTTTAAACTTTTGTACAAAGATTGGAGTTACACTAGTTATTTGAAAACTAAGGTCCTTCTCAAAAGTGCAACAATGAGGCCTAACTAAGAATTGTTTTTACCAATGTATCTTGGCAAACATTTTATACGCTTCTCTATCAATGGCCAGAAATAGATCAATAGATACTTTCAGGGACCTCAGGGTGGCTAATAGGTTTGTATTATATAGGGGTAATGAAGAACTGTGGGAAAATTTGTAAAATCTTGTTTGGATCGTACATCTTTATTTTATTCACTTCATGGTTCTTTATGAATGCTTGAATTAGAAGTTAAAA
The DNA here is from genome assembly GCA_024699675.1 of Amphibolis antarctica. Lineage (NCBI taxonomy): Eukaryota > Viridiplantae > Streptophyta > Magnoliopsida > Alismatales > Cymodoceaceae > Amphibolis > Amphibolis antarctica. The sequence goes on from JAMKPZ010002493.1 coordinate 11,277, forward strand.
AAATGATTATTCAAATAAGCACCCAAGCAAGGGAGCCTGGGCTTACTTCCTGGGTGCCTTAATAACCTTATGTTAAACTAAAAGAGTAAAGAAAAATAAAAGACACGGTTAGAAACAATGAAAAAAGATTTAAAATTACATAATTTAGTGGAATGTTTAATGATGTATAGGAATAAATGAAAAGAAAGTATTTGTGTGGGATTAAGGCTTGGCTTGCTATTGGTTAATTTTGAGAAATGATTTTTGTTGTTATTGATGTTGTTTTCATTTGTGACCATTCACCTCCAATTTAATCATTCTACTCGACAAATTTGTTTTCAATCCCTTTGTTGATATTTGAGCCCTGTGCTGCATTGCAGTAAACAATGAATTGCATCACGTGTGATGTTTACTACATCTTTATCAGGTGGACATTTTTAGGGACGCTGCAGTTATCATGGTCAACTACATTGATCAAATTCGAGGACAAGGATTTGAAATTGAATATTTGAATATTGGTGGAGGCTTGGGAATAGATTACCACCATGCAGGTGCTGTTCTTCCAACACCTATGGATCTCATCAACACTGTAAGTCTGTAAGCGTTATTTGCACCTTCTATTGAAGTATATATGGTTACTTAGACTTGAATGTTTATAGCAAAGATAAAAGTATGGTTCTGTACTCTAAATCTGTAACATGGGAAGGCAATGATTGCCTACTATTATAATGATAATGACTGGCCATATTAGTCATACCTTTCTAATAAAATGACGTATGACATTATACTTCACATGCTGGAACATGAAGTTTTTTCCTAAATCAAAGCACATGGTACAAAGGGTAAGCACCAATTTTTCTTTGAGGGATTATGGATGATTGAATTCTACTCTCTCCCTACTTGACCCTTCTCACTCTCTGAACATTGTTATCTTGGTGCAGGTTCGTGAGTTGGTTCATTCTCGAGATCTGAAACTTATCATTGAGCCTGGAAGATCACTTGTTGCAAACACATGTTGCTTTGTCAATCGGGTGACAGGTGTTAAATCAAATGGAACTAAGAACTTTATTGTTGTTGATGGTAGTATGGCTGAACTTATAAGGCCCAGTCTCTATGGAGCATACCAGGTATAAAATGAAATAGCTCATTTGTTTTTGGTACTTGAAGATTTGAATGTGTAAACAACAGAAATATGCAACCATTCACTTATGTGTTTAATTTGTGATTAGTATATGCAAATATACTTTTTATATCAGCTTTCTCGCTGAAATAGCTCATTCAGCTGATGTTTGAGTCAATTATCCGTGAATATTCAATAAGCAATATATGTGTAGCACCCCTCTTCCTATGACCTACATATAAAAAATCTCACGGATTGAAAAATTTTATATTATCATGGTTGATTAGCTAACATCTATTTAAAATTAATAACTTAGGCATGTGATGAAGGGCTCTGATGCCTCACAATTCATCTTCCTATCTATAATGAACTTGTGAAAATGTTTAAATAAAGGAATGAGTGACTATGTCAAGGTCACCTAGTATAGACATTCCCTACTTGGAGTAATCCTATGATTACTCTTTTTTATTAAATCAACAACAATATCATTTTCCTAAATTTACCTATAATAGTGATCACATAATTATATGAATAGAACAAAAAGGTAGTAAAAAATCTAATTTTAACTTCAACCATCAGCACACAACAAAACTACAATCATACGACAATATCTGTGTCACTAGATGCTAGTGATTGGACTATGGTTCACGAGTAGACCACCCAAGCAAATACAAGTGGGTGCTTGCCCATTGCTATGAATGAGCTGCCCTGTAAACATACTGCTTATCTTGGATCACAAGCCTCAATGAAGTCAACACAGGGTAGGTCTTGACCCTCAACAAAGCCAACACACTGTGATATGTCTCTTGACTCCAAGAGCCTCTCACATAGTTATAGGTGGCCTCAAATTCACTACGGTACAGCACCAGCAGAGCCCTCTACACAGTGCAAACTATATTGACGACACCTGCTTGATGTATGCTTGCATAGAAATCACACATCTCCTGTGTCTTACATGGCATTCTCATTGCACAGAACATGGCACACTAAGATGCCAACCCCAAACAAGAGCCAAATTGCATGCGCACACACACACACACACACACAAAAGCATGGTAAATTTCCATATCACATGAAATTGATCCAACATGGTAATACCATAGTTAATCACTGATATCACATTAATATTTACTGACCCCACACAGGTGGCATGTGGCTTTTACACATCTTTAATTAAAAATCTGCTATATCCGCCCAAAGTTTTTATTTTAAGGTCCAACAGTTTTCATGGCACGAGACAAATGAAGTATATGCATCTCAGTATCTGCATCATTCTGATTTTATTTCCTTTTCTACCCAACTAGGGGGTGCCAATTTTTCTTCGAATTTTGAGCTGCAATCACTTGCAGTTGCAACAATATGTGATTCTTCATTTAATCTCATTAATGATTTCACGTATCACTCACCAAATATATTCACATGCATTGAAAAAATATTGGAGATGTCACTCAACAATTTTAACATTCTAATTTCATTTTTCATGTCTAAAAAAATTATGCAAATAATCTTTTATATCTGAAATTTTTTTGAGCAGCAGTTTTCAATGAAATTTTAAATGTATACACATCATAGTTCAAGCTGTAATTGGATAAAATATACAAGGAAAACTAAAAATCGTAAGGTCAAATCTTTTATATCTTGGAAATATTCTCTTCAGAGGACATTCTAAGGTTAAAATTTGCCATATTCCATTTGAAAATGTACTTGTATTCACACATAAATGACTGTTTCTCATTCTTGTGCACTCTAAATTCTTACATTATTGTTTTGCATTTCTTTCACAGCACATAGAACTTGTTTCTCCACCACGTCCTGATGCTGAGAGCTTGAACTTTGACGTGGTGGGACCAGTATGTGAGTCTGCAGATTTCTTAGGGAAGGATAGGGATCTTCCCACCCCAGATGAGGTTGTCTCCTCTCCTTGTTCTCTTCACTCAGTTTTATTTTTAAATTTTCATTTTCACTGTTATTGATGATGCATGTTTCAGGGTACTGGCTTGGTGGTACATGATGCTGGCGCTTACTGTATGAGCATGGCTTCCACATATAATCTCAAAATGCGGCCACCTGAATACTGGGTAAAGATCTTTTTTATTTTTCCGTCTTACCTTCTCATTGTTTTCGGCTGCTGCTGTTGGCAACTGGAAGTTGGACTATTATGGTTTATTAGGATCTTTTGAGTTTTTCTTGAAAAGTGGAGCTGCGGAAACCACCATATATCTTTCAAATCCACTAAGAACTATGAATAGAATAGTGGAGCCCATCAGATTTGTGTCTTATTTCTCATTTTGATCACAAGAAAAAAGTTAGCTTCATTTTTACTACATGAAGTATCAATTATGTCATTCTTCTCTTTTTTCAATTCTTGACCCAAAATCAGAAATGTCTTGCACTTTGAATTTTGAGGATTATAGGACTATCAAATTTGGAGCTTGGTGATTGTTTAATTCTTTCATCGTGTAATATGATTTCAATATACCATCATATTTTGTTAGGTGCCATGTATGGTTTGTTTGTAAGGGTTGGTATGCTTTTTACTTATCCAAAGCATGCATTTCGTGATTCATGCGGAGATCATGAAAACTCAAATGCGCTTTTTTTTCCTTTTAAATCTAATGATAATATCAATTTGTAGGTCGATTTGGATATGCATTTATTTAAAAAAAGCTTGTTTCACACTCTTTCATTATGGAGAGGACAGTGGACCTTGTTGCTCCTTTTTGTTTTTTTTTCATTGCAAATTTACATACCTGCGCCCATAGCATCACTTCAGTTTGGTTCCACATATCCATTTGAGGATTTCATTTGCAATCATCAATGCCATGGCAATCACACGTTCTTGTTGGCCAAGTACCAGCAATAATAATGTTTGCCCCTTTTCATGGTGAGTGTAATGATTGATGATTAATTCTGTGATAAGGGAAGGTGAGTGTGGAAAGGTTGGGAAAAACAGATAAAAAGAGTCCAAAGGTTAAAAAAAGGGGTGCCATTTTAAGTTTGTATGCTAGGGAAAGAGGGGTCTCCATTGCTGCATTTGAGTCCTCGTTTATCTTCATGCTGGTACTAGTTAAAATATTCATGTGCTGCCATAATATAAATGACTGATATGGTTATACATTACAATCTGCAGATTGACGATGAAACAATTGTGAAAATCCGGCATGGGGAGACATTTGAAGACCATATCAGGTTATTTGAAGGCCTTTGAATAACGGATTGGCTCTATCTTCCCCCTTCAGAATTGAAGATATTGCATAGCTGGTTTGTATCTTAGGATCGGTCATACGTCCTAATTATGAATCGAAGAAAGCAGAAGATTTCTTTGGTATTTCAGTTAATAAAAAATGTGGACGTTTCTGAATCTTTTGAATGGGTTTCTTCCATCCAACGTTGACTTCCTATTGAAAATTGAAAATTAGATACCTCAAGGTGCTAAGCAACTTGAATTTGAATCCTACCAGCATGGGATTCTCCTGCAATTTGACTCATCACCATAACCCGATCACAGGCAGGTGCGACACCTTTTAGAGAAGCAAGAAGGCAAATACTAACATTCTATGATGTGTTATACATACGTTTACTTGATCGTGCAAGTGATAGCAAAAGACGGTAACCACGCTTATTCAGATATTTAAGTTTTGTTTGACAATTTATTTCTTAGGTGAGTTTAGAATTTAAATTTTTTTGGGTCAATATAATTTTTAAAGTAAGAAAATCTTTATTATATTTTGTATAATAAAATGATAACTATAATGAAAATATTTATTTTTATTATATTGTTTGATAAAATATATATTTCATATAATAATTTTTTTTGTAAACTTCATCACATTACCAGCTATAAAACACTAATTAAGGTTCTAGAGTTACAGAAAGAAGACCAACAAAACTACGATAGAGTCAAACAAAAGAGGTCAAAAAAAGTTAATGCCAACATCAAACATTATCATCAACTTCAGCTGGAAATTGAGCATCATAGATCAAACAAATTATTTCGAATGCCATCAACAAGGACTAAGTATCCAGGAAATCTCAATTTGATTGAATTTAATTTATAACTTCAATTTCAACACCTACAATTCAATTATCTAACAAAAACAAATAAGATGAATGATCTTAAAGAATATCAAGGAGATATTCGTAGACAAAAGGGTTTTTTAAAAAAGCTACACCCAACAAGATATGGAAAAGAGAATTTAAGTTTGATTTGCAGTTAAAGGCAGGTAATAAGAAGTCATCCTAAAAACCCTCCACCATTCAACTACTACACATTTGTAGAAATGCTTGATAGTTATACTAGACATTTTCCAATCTCATCACAGACAAGTTGGACAAATTCCCGTTTGGAATTGTTTTTGTCACTTGTCAAAATTGCATGCAAAGCTTGCAGCTCTTCAGGGTTAGCCTTCATGATAAGGCCTTGAATTAGGGCTGATGACCCAGCAAGGGGCGTGTCCTGCAAGCCATGTTGGGACCTTGATTTCTCGATGGTCTGTTACAACAAAATAAAATGGTAGTGGCACCCATTAAAATCCTGGAATAAATACCACTACAAATATCATTAATCAATAGTGAATAGGGTTTTTGAGCTTTTGAAAAATATGTTGTGGTTCAGATCCTAAAAATGTTCTAGACACTTCAAAGAAATGAAGTAGCTGCCCATTTAAATCTAAAAAAATTACTGGACATGTAACAAGAGACAATGACCACCAGCCGGCACAAGCACTGCAAAATCAGAAGGGGTCTAAGGGGAAAATTTAACAAGAAAGAAAATATAAAAATATTCGTCAAGAATTTCTTATTGCTTGGGAAAACAAGGAGTGGATTTTATAGTTGTGTGATACAAATAACAAGATTTAGTTATGAATAGAAAGAAATGGAGAAAGGATTCATGTGACCAATTCCACATGGTAAAATAAAAACATTGATCGATTGATGCTATAATTGTAACATGATTGAAAATAAACTTCTAAAGATCATAAGAGAGGGGCCTTCTATTGGATAGTCTGGGGATTGTCTCTCTTAGCCAAGGGTGCCTAACATAACAGGCTGGATGAGGAACGTCCAAAAGGAGTGGACATTGTTGGACCCAAGGAAATGTGTGGAGCCATGGAAGTTACAGGATCACAACTTCACAAGTACACGTGAAGATGATATCGCAGGATATGAGGATGCCATAATGGAAGGCATTCCACATGGAATTCGGTTAAACATGGTGTTTGAGTGTAAGGGCAAGAACTAAAATGTGTTCCTGTTCTCCAAGATTCAATGCTTGGGAGGGAAGCTGGATGAGTGGGTGATAGATGGATTCAAGTGGTGCTTATAGGAGGATTCTCATGGTTTGGGATAAAGCAAAAGATTGGACGTGGTAGATAAGAAGGTAGGAGACTTTGGCTAGGTTGTTCTGTGTGTCCCTAGGATCTTTGAATACAAGGAATTTTTTAGAACCGAGTTTGATCAGAGGACTTTGGCAGTATCCAAGGGTGTTTATGGGCGATCTTAATATGATAAGATAAGAGCAGCAGATTAAAGATCTAAAGAGATCCCTATGAACGTGAAATGAGCCAATATCTCCAGATGAATCACTAAACTGCATGACCTCGATCACTAACCACAGGTACACCTTGTTGAATCTCCATGCAAATCCAACTCCTCGAAGGGGTACTTTCCCAAGGTGGCATAAAGGCATTCCCTAGGTTCCCAAGCTTAGCACCCAGGCTTACTATTTGAGCACTTTGGTACCTCGATAACTATGATCCAATAGACCCTATTTACATGTACCTCATTGTCATTTGCAACTAATCAAATTGATAGTCTTTTATCACAGTCTATAACAGAATATTGCCACTAGAATAGAAGAAAAGGTCTACTAAAGCTCGTACATAAGAACTGAAACATAACAAGATCTTAAAAAACAGCATCATGTTCTAAATTGTGTAATGCATGCCAGAACAAGAATTAAAATGTTCCTTCCACATGGATAGAACTAGTCAATCATAGCAAGACATTGAATTTAGATTACCTGAATGATTTCTGGTGAAGAAAAACCAAACATTTTAAAACCATCAACCGAGCTTGGGGGCTGCAATTCAGGGACTCTGAAATTACCAAGACTATGCTGTCTTGCTATTTCCTTGTTTACCCTTTCTCTCACCATATCCCAGCATTTTGTTGCAGAGACGTGTATGAATACTTCATAAGAAATACTTTCTGGTCGAACCTGGAAAAATCATGATAATGGTGCAACGAAGTAAGTAGTCTAGCTGTGAAATAAGTCCGCAACGAATAATAATTCCTATTTTGGAGTGATAAGAATATGAGTTATGGCCTATGACTACACAGAACACCATTTCTTCCACATATAGGAAGCAACTGGACCACTATGTGATGTTAGTATTTAATCTTTTGAGAAAGAAAAGGGTGATTCTCATTAAGGCAATAAGAAACATCCAAAAAGAGACCTTACCCAAGGGTAAAATGATAAAAAATTAAGTACACAGCATGGCGATCCCCTGTACCCCCTAAAATGTTTCACTCTAGATACAAGATCAACCACACACACCCTAAACGTGGATTTCAAGAGCCATTTATTGAACCAGAAGGAAATACATTGACCATTGTCCAGCGCAAAACCCAAACAATCATCGTGAACATTCTTCATAGAGAGAATGCCAATCCTGAAATGGGACTCAGAGTCGTATTGGCCACCCAAATGTGACCACAGAACGCTGTACTTAAAAAATTCAACCCCATAAATCCCTTGAGTACTCAATCTCTGTTTGATAGTGACAATGTAGTTTTTTTTTGAATAATCATGATGTTTGTCTTTTTAGTAATCACAATGGATGATTATTCAAAAAACCATTGGTGAAAGTAGTTAGAAAAATATTTCTACACACTTTCGCAATTTTTACTGATTTTTTGTATTATTTCTGAAATTTCCTAATTTTGTAATTTTTATTTTTCAATAAAATGAAGATGATGTCATTATGATACCATTATCATAATGGTTCATTATCTGGTCCAATTCTAAAAACATTAATTTAAATGCTTAATCACTGAAATGTATAAATATTTTAATAGAAATGTGAAATCCCATTGCATTTGGATCTACACCCTTTATTTTGTCCAACTGTGAAAGAGCATGTATAGCCTAAAATGGACAACAATCAAATGAAAAACAAATACTACATAGAAGGCATAAGCACAAACATAAATTTCCACTCAGAATAATTAACTGATGGAATTCTATCAGTGTCCCAGGGTTGCGACCATAATCAAAAGCTGGTTGACTACAAAAATCTTGTCAGAACATTTTCCAATAGAATTTGAACTATTTGTCTCCTCTCTAGAGATATTGTGATAAATGACAGCATGCCTATTGTTTTTATTTCATCGTCTAAAAAAAGCTAGTGTGTAAATGTTGTAGCTATCAATGTGACAAATAAAGATCCTGTATTCTCTTGTACGGGAAAAGGCACAAGCCTAAACAGACTTTTCCAATGCATAACTTCCATAATCAAAAGCAGACCAAGGAAAATCTTATTATGTCCTTCGCTATGAAAAAATTTGCACGAATTGTGCCCACTAAAGCATTTCTACACAATTGCAATTTGCATTTTCATTCATCCTTGCATTCTTTTCTTTTCTTTTAATGTGGCGTCTATCATTATAATTGTTCTCCTTTGTTCCTGCTACCAATTATGACCATGGCCTACTACAGATTACCATAAACAAGCTGGCATCAGACTGCATGCTTTTCCTTATTTGATCTGTTGCTTTGAACAATGTATGATCCCAAGTAGAACATGTAATGGATAAAGATATGGATGCTTATAAGGCCTTGGTTTGATGAACTGCAACCCATGTAAAAGTGGATTGAATTCAAACTTGATATGTCATGCATATAAGTCTACATGATACGATAACCACTAATCACAATTTAATTTTCACTGTTTTGTACAAAAACATTGAAAAAAAATATAAATGGCTAATTTTTATTCCCCAAGAAATAAAAAATTGTTAGAGAAACATTCCCATCATGAGTAGGAATAATTTCACAGCAAAATTGACATTTAAATTTTAAAGAACATGAGCACACAAGGAAAGTATTCACCATAAATAAAGGCCCAATGGACCCAGCTTCTAAGATTTGTGAAACATAATAACACAACTGGGACGGATCAACTACACTGAAGTACTTGACACGACTTCGATATCCTGAAATAATAAAAGGAGAAAATTTATGAATCTCAATCATAACACTAACCATGAATTGATTAATAAATCGACTTTCAACAACGTCTTGGTCCCAATACATGCTGACAGCATAATTTTATGCATGTACCAATACATATGAGACCAAAGAGAAAAAATATGGAGAACAAACAAGCCACAGTTAGTACCCTTGGGGAATATTGTACGACTGTTAGACCATGATTTTCCAGGACAAATCATCCCAAAATCCAATGCTTCAACATTGCAGTTAACTCTTCGCAAAGTAGAAGTATCACTATCACTATCACCAACATCACTATGAGCCAACAAGTTCTGAACTGGAGTTGCAGTAGATGCACTGACAGAGACCATATTAAGAAAATTTTCACAAGGCTGGCCCGAAGACAAATGCTCACATTCTGATGTAGATTTACCATGTCTCAAAATTTCACCCTCTTTCAGGCCATTGTCATTTAGACGTGAATTTAAAAGAATTGCAGGCTTCCCAATGGGAGGAGGTGGATCAATCTCTTCATTCATCAGCAATGCTTTGGCTTTGACAAGAAGCTCGTCCAGATGCCCAGAGGAACTAGCCTTGCCACCGAAAGTTATTGGCTTTGGGGCCTTTATGCAGTCTTTGAGGCATGAATCTTTCCTTATCTGAGTCAATGCACTATTTTCTTCATTACCTGACTGCAGCCTATCAGCACCTCCAACTGAGATGAGCTTCTCTGTGTCATCTAAATTGGTTGAGGAAATGACTTGTGTAACCTGGGGCAAGCCTCCATCAAGTTTTGGCTTTATACATGGACCGATTTCTGGTGTAGTACCAAAACTATCTTGTCCAGAACGCCGAGAATCTGTATCACCTAATGATTTTGAACTAGAGCTTCAGCATTCTTCCCTAACTTGTAATGTTTGGTCGGTTATTGTAGTAATGACTAAGGAATCTGTTTGAGCTTCTCCTTTTGGAATTTCTGTCTCACTGGTTAGTTTAGTTGAAGTTAACAGAGCAGATAAACTGCACTTCAGTTTCTCAAGTTTTTTTTCAAGAGATGAAGCGCTAACAAGACTGTGTCCATACAATTTATCTTTTTTGACATAGGAACTTGGATGCAGTCCAAGATGTGAAATCCCCCATCTGTACATTGCTCTAGGTTTGCCACACAAAGCATCATATAGAACATTCAGCTCATTGATATCATACCGTAAAAGAAATATTCTTGATCTCCAATCACATGAACACATGTTCTTTGCATGATTCAAACAAGCAAAATTTTCCAAAGAGCAAGAACAGCTTGAAGCAGAAAGGTAAAGATCATAGTGACAGAAGAAGCATTCTCTGTCATTGGTAGAATCAAAACCAGCATCCATCTTCCTTAATTGAGAAGAACATAAAAATTCCCTTCTTAAACGTTCCAACTCAAGACGAGACTAGAAAACAAATAAAGAAATCAATTAAAACTTATCACTACACTAATGAAGTACCATCAAATTCAAAGCCATACAAATATGTCATGTAACATATAAGGACATGCTTATTTTTATTAATTACTTGTCTACTTAATTTGTGTACCATCAAACTCCAAAGAAACTGCACTCCACATACTTGTCCCATTTTACTCCTGTTACTCTCTCTTCTTTCACTCCACTGCCCCCATCCCCTCCATTTTAGAAATCTTAAATTCCAAGTGTCATAAAGATAATTATAGCAAACAAATGTCCAGGATGATATACCTTAAAAACCTTTGCAAGAATTTTATCAGGTCCACAAGCATCTTTCCATGGCAAGCTAAATGAGGACAATGTCTGACGAAAAAAAATATTCCACTGAGCTCTAACAGCTTCATTAGCGGCTCCCAGCAGTAATTTGTCATGGGATACAGATATATTGTGTCTCTGACCACAATAAATTTCAACAACTTTTTGTCCGTAAGGGAGCCAGTCAGTAGGAGCCACATTGACAGACTCCACACAGTTGAAACCACAGCTAAACCCAGAACAACAAGCTCGAGGAAAAGTAACAATAAATTCACCTGAATGCTGAACACACCTGTATACTGGCACACCTTCCAATTTTAGTGTGGAGGGAGAAAGCTGGGTAATCTGTATAAAGAGAAAAAAGAATATTAGAAATTCCAGGCCTTACAAGTCGAACTTAAATGTGTGATGTATATTTGAATTTTGTGATGAGAACATCGGGAATTATACAGTAGTATGTAAGTATTTTAGTTCTTACAAGCTTGTGAAGTAGATCAGGTTGTTCATCAAATAAGCCTGGCAGATGTTTTCTCAAAGCTGCTTTATGCTTCAAGGCTGCCCTTCCTGGCACACCATACCAGATTTTGGGTGCACCCCAGTGCATGTAATTCAAGGAATAGAAATGGTGATCTTCAACATGCTGTATAAACAAAAGTTTCTTTAAGCATAAAAAGAAATCCTTGCACATATGAAAATGAATATAAGAACATTTAATGAAATGCTTGTACTAGATGATCTAGTTAAAATCTTACCCAACAAAATGAAGAAAAACACATTCCAATGTACAACAATGGCACCACAATACCAGAAATGTCCACATTTTCGAAGGAAAGCATGGAACCTGGAAGACGAGCAGAATTATTCAAGTTCCAGCCTGAAGCCACATAATTATTTTCCAAGTCATAACCATCAATAGGTGCTGTGGGAAAGCCACTACCAAAAACATTTGTTTCTATATCAGCACCAAAGAGCACCTGTATAAATGCAATAAAAACTAATTCCAATTGAATAAGAAGTGGAGAAAACATTTCCCGAAACAATCATTAAGATTCCCTATGCTACCTCAATTGCTTCGGTCGGTTTCTCTACTATCCGCCAATATTCACCTTCAATAGACTCCAATGATGGTTTATACAAGCTTTGAATATTATTTTGATTAAAACTATCAAAAGGAGTCCTATCTTCAGCACGAAAATATTGTTCTTCAAAATAATCAGCATAATACTGGAAAGCTTTCAGCGTGAACTGTGGTCCAGATTCAAATCCAAACCTTTCAGAAAAATTGTTGCATCCCATCTCATCATGTTTGTAATAATGTCCACTATCATGCAAGTGATGGCCTCCAAATTCCAATAGCCTTTGCCTTTTCTTATCTGGAGGTTTGCAATATCTGTCCACTGGAATAACAGAACAGTGATTTTGTAGCTTGTCTACATGTTGGATGCAAGTAGAAAACCTGCGATTCTCCCAAACAACATTTTCCTTAAGAGGGCATGGAGGTTTCCATGACAATGGAGGAACGATTCGACAGATTCCATATTGCTCTGCTACTGGTTTTATGGATGCAATGTATTTAAGAGTGTCTTTGAACTCCTGAGTAAGAAGTATAATCTTAAATAACGGGCACTAGACAAAACCTTACAATACACAGCAAACATGGTCAACAGAGAAGTGGCAGACCTCTTCATTGGGGTAAAATACAGGTGCCTCGTCAAGAATGGGTCTACAACCATCCTCAGGATGCCACCTTTTATTTACCTATGACAAAATTTTAATATTTGTCAAGTAAATGAAACCACAAAGATGGGAACTTGAAAAAAGAACGATTTTACCTTTTGACAATTGGCACAATCTGCACACCCACGAAGAACACCTTTTATTAAGGGATTTATCAAAAGGACGTCCTGTTTGGAAAAGAATAAGATAAAATCAAATGATCTTACGTAGAAAAACACGATACACAGATTGTACATTTGCCTAAGAGAACAAAATTGTGAACAAATAATGCAGCTTCGTGAGCAAGCTGAATTACAGAATTACAGAGAAAAATACAATTAACAGATTGCATAGTTATCTAAGAGAAGAACAAACATTATCAGCCATCTCTGATTTGGATGCTTCTTCAGAACTTTCATTAATTCTCCCACGGTTCATGCAAGCTTTTTGCTGGACGACTTCTTTATATTTATCCATATTCAATCCATGACATGCACTTTGCATCTGACAGCTTTGTGTATCATAAGAAAATGAGCTTGCCGTAGCACAATCATCTGGAACTCTTTCCAATGTGAAGGACATTAGTGATGCAAAACCAGGAGGAACGCTGCTATCTGATTGCTGCTTATGTGGGCCAGCATTTCTCATACATGTGGTAGCCATCTTAACATTGCCAAAAGCAAAATACTGAAACAAAGAGAAAAAACAGAAGAACAAAATCAAAACACAACACTCGCATATAACAAAATACCAAATTTATCCCAAGACTCAAATTTATCACATAATAAAGAAAAAATACCAAATTTGACCATTTCAGAAGTGGAATAGCTAGAAAAAAATTTATTGTAAGGACAATACGAAATATATTGTCAAAGTAAATTTCTAAAATTTGGAGAACATCATTAGAAAACCCAACATTCTCAAAGGGGACTAACAAATCATTTTCATAAAAATCCAACAAAGAGGAGTTACAATTTTCTGTGGATACATTCTTTGACAATTTTTCATGATTACTTCATTAGTACAAACACTATAACTTTAATTAAGTTTCCTTGTTATCAATCAACCATCCTAATACTTCACTAGGTTTTTGGTAATTTGTCACAAATATATCCATAATCTACATTTTTGAAAAAAAATGATATTCAAGCAATTATTAGATTTTCTAATGTTAAATGGGACAAAGGGTGTATGGATATCTATACATCCTTGACCATCAGACTCATAAATATGTAATCCTTAGTGATTAGTGGAAATAATAATTAATTGTTCATCAGCAGCCGTTAGACTTTAGATGCTTTCCTACTGGCGCACAAATATATTGATACTAGCTGATGACAAAAACAACTCAACTTTGTGTGGAAATGGATATGAAGAAAGCCTATGATAGTCATGGAGATGCCTGAAACGAGTGATGTGTTGCATGAATTTTTGATCAAAGTGGTATGATAGTTTGCCTAAAGCTTGCAGTTTTCCCTTGCATTTCTTGATTTTTTATGATTTTACTGGATGCTGCTCAAAAAAGACATTGTTTATATTCATGTTATGGTGGCAATATGTCTAAAAGAGCAAAGCTTAAATCCCTCTCGTCCGAATTTATGAGAAGGGTGGAGGAAATATTTAGGATGGCCGTTTGCAGGACTTGTGTGGTTCATTAGGTGGCATTCTTCAGGGCCAAAGTAGCAAGTGTATGGTGAAAATTGACTGCTTCATCAGAGATTTTTCAACCTTAGCCATCTTCAGATCCATGGCACATGATCACACATGGTGTTCTGCTGTGTATGAACCTACGTGCCCAACTCTCAAACAAGGATGGGTAGGGTGGCATGTGTCCAAAGCAAAGCCAATCCTCGGTCATGGAGTTGGGGGAAACCTGACGAGGACAACACTTACCAGAAATTTTGGTTAAAATAAGGACACCAAAACATCTCATTCTTCCACAAATGTGCCACTGATAGAGGGAGCATGAATAGCACTAACAACGTCAATGTGGATGATTGCATATTCATGGATGACAAAAAGTGAGGTGAAGATTTCTAAACTTTATGAGAAGAGTGGATGATGGTTGATTGGACTGCTGGATGACAGGAAAAAATAAGGTCGATTTGCTGACCCTGCAATGTGCAGTTGATACTTGTGTCAGTAGCAGCTCTGAGGAATAGACGTGCAGAGTTTGATTTCTACCAACTTTTGAAATGAACTCAAGCCTGCCAATCAACTTCCCAGAAAGCTCTGTAATGGGAGTGCATGTGGCACCTCAAATACTCAATAAGTTTGCTTCCAAACTGAACTGTAATGCTGAGGAATGTATTCAGTAGATATTAAAATGCCAAGTGTTGGTGGAAGAATTACACTGTTAAAGAGTGTGCTTGCTACTATTCTGATCTTTCGTATGTCTGTGCTCAAACTTTTGAAAAGGATGACACATGTTCTGGAAAAGAAGTTCAAGTGCTGTTGTGTAGCAGGAGATGCCGAATGGTACCCATTTAGTTGAATGGGAAACAGCTTTTTCAATCCAAAGTAAAAGATGGCATTGGCATTGGATATCTAGACCTTTTCAACAAAGCCCTTTTGTGTAAATGGGAGTGTAGAAGGGAGGATGACAGACTTTGGGCCAGAATTATCAGAAGCCAATATGGGTCCAATCACGAAAAGATCACCAAGATTATCGCATGCTTCTAGAGAAATGTCATGGAAATGCAGGACTTTTTTGACCAACACATTAAGTACAGGTTGGGTTCTGGTAATAAAATTAGATTCTGGAGAAATCTTTCAGATCATAGCTACAGCCTTAATTAGAAATTCCCAGATTTAACTTTAAATGCCTTTTGAAAGACAATGAGATCCTCAATGTAGTTCAAGTCTTAGATGTCCTGGTAAGGTAGAAACACTAGGAAAGTTACCTTCAGTGTTGCCTAAGATGTCCTTGTCTCGGCATTAGGAAATTTGGCATCAAATAAAAAATGGCTCGAATAAAGCAGGAAGATTTGATGCGCTACAAGATGGTGTGGAGGTGTAAAGTGCCACTAAAAGTCAAGTCCTTCTTATGCTGTTCATGCACCAAAAAACCTAACAAAGGTACACTGCAGCAGGCAGGCAGTTCCTGAAGATCTCAGATGAGTTTTCTGCATGATTCATGATGAAGATGTGAACCACCTATTCTGCAGTTTTATGAGCACTAAGTGGGCCATTATAGGACTACAGTTCAACATCATTTATGAATGGCTGTTGATGCCTCCCGCATAATGAGATGACTGTCAACAGCAAAGCAATGACTCTTCCCTATGGTTCACTCCATTTGTTGAGCTATATGGCTTAGGAGGAATGCAGTGATTTTTTAATGAAGAATCCAACGGTTATGAGGAAATAGTGTTCCTAGTCGAACACTTCTTCAATCTCTGGGAACAGGTTCTTGTTCCATGATCAGCAATATTTATCCTTTTCCTTTTGCTCCCTCTTTTCTGGGAGCTTTGTACCGGATGGACCTCATTATTTTGAATGACGTTATCCTATTTTCTGCTCAAAAGATAGCATAGAGAATGCACCCATGATTGAATCATTTAAGGCACTCCACATGTAAACAAGCATTGGGAAAGAATAAAGGAAAAATAAATCACAAGAAAAACTACGCTCGATCATGTAAAACAAACAAGAAGAAAAAAACTCATTTGGCTCGGGAAAATTGAAGTGCTTCTTCCACACTGCAATTCTGATTCATGGACAAAAAGGTATTTAATCTTCTTCATATTTTACCAACTAATCGGCACACAAACAAGAGCAACTTTCTCAAAAAAGGAACCTTTTTTTTACAAAGCCGCGAATCTGAAATCTGGCAAACGCATCACCAGAAAACACGGACAAATGAAAGACACGCCAGGTAAAGAAATTTAAAAAATAATAATAGAACTGGAATAAGACCAAAGCACGGGCAGATTAAAAAACAATCATATAATATTTAATAATGTGGAAACAACATAGCGTCTGCGAACGAGGAAAAAAAGCACAGCCAAACCGAAATGACAATCCAAAGCACGAATGTAAGCCCTGACCTCACCACTCTAGGCGATCTACTCAGACGTCGATCGAAACATAGATGCCCGGTGGGGCCTGTGCGGACGGTCGTGAACGAGGACAAGGCTGATGCGACAAAATGACGAGCGGAGGACGACGGTGGCGTAGCGGACGAGAGCGGCAGTGGCGCGGACGAAGTTGTGTGCTCCGCCGACGATGCCGGAGTGGGAAGGAACTGGAAAGGTTTTCCACTTTCCCCTTTTCGCGCCACAACTGCCGACGTGTTCAATTCAATTTCCAAGTTTGAATAATTTTATTTGATTTATAAAATGGAGTTAAAATAGTATTTAAATCAATCTATATAATTTATTTTAAATTGTATTTTCCTTTGATACGATAAAATAAATTATGAATTACCCTTGCTTTTTATATTCTTCTTTAATACGATTCATTTTTATTTTACCTCCATTCATGAAGGAAAACTTCCTCCAAAATGGATTTTCAAATATTATTGCATAATTTGATTATCATAATTTATTAGTGTAAAAATAGTATTTTTTGGTATCATTATTAATGACTAACACTATAAACTTCGTTTGATATAGTTCCTATTTAAATTAAAAATCACTGTAACGATAACATAAAAGATTTTCAAAGTAACTTTTTTAAAATGAGTTCAAAATATTATTAAAAGGATATTTGATACAAAAAATTAAATAAGTTTTTTTTTCCTACTCTCGAAGTTAAACAAACTTCTACTAAACAAAGTCTTAAATGTTGTTTAAATAAAAAGTAACAACATAATTACATTTGTTTGCAGCTTCACCTCTTGTATTGTAGCTAGAGTTAATTAGAATTGTTGTTAAAGATGTGTTTGTTTTAGATACTGTATAGTGTAATATTGTTCGTCAATATTGTATATTAAATCTAATGATTAAAAAGTTGAAATTTGATAAAAAAATGAAGATAGTGTCGTGTATCTTTGATAATAAAATGTATTTTGATGATATATAACTAACATATATAATACAACTAATGCTAACCTTAATTGAGTAATCAGTATCTTAAAATTAATTAATTTTAAAATAATCAGTATCTCAAAATTGAAATCACTCGTGTAAAGACATCAATAAATCAATATCAGTTTGAGAGAAGCATAGTTATTGAGAAAAAGCTTACTTTAGTATGAGAGATTAGATAAGATATCCACTTCACTTGATGTTCTATCATTGTTGGAAGAGGAATCATTCAAATTGATCAGAATGAGAAAAAAGAACGAAACCACTTCCAATCAGTTGTTCTGTTTCAGTAAAATGAAAATTACACGCTTTGCAGACTGATGTGAAGACCTGTTCAATATTCCTCTCAGGTTCCGTATATATATATCTTCTGCACACTTTCAGGTAGAACATTAATCTACAGCCGAATCTGTATGTCTGTACAGAAGATGAAACCAGAGGTGATAATTATGGATATGGGGCCATGATCATTTATTTTGATGCATGGGTATTAAAGAAGGAATGCATGTAGAATTAAGTGTGATGAACAAGTAATTAATTAAACTATTTTTTAACCAAATGGCAGCAAGTGAACACCACTTCAGCAAGTATCTCAGGTTAGGGCAACCTCTACTTTGAACAGAACGAGAGCCCACTTATCATTCTATTCCTTTTGTAAAAGTGAAAGGCAGCAGCATTAAATTTAATTGTTTTCATGGGTAAAATGAACATTATTACACAGCTGGATTAGAAAGCATCAGCTCCGTGGGATGTACGTTCAACACCCACTCTCCCAATACAGCAGCTGAGAGCAACCATATGTATCAGACCTGCCTGGTGCTTTTCAATGGTGGGAACAGATGATTAATTCTTTCACCAAACAAGTAAGTTGGTTTGCTGGGTCGTCTTCTTCTTTGGTAATTAAGACAAGCATGTGGTGTACAATTAAAACTCCATTAAAGACTGAGATCTACCGATGCAGAGATTTCCAGAAAATGGATGCTCCACCAGCATAGCTTCTTCATAGTCAAGTGAGAGCACGTGCAAATATATATTTGTTTACAATTATTACATTGAGATAATTCTATTATATTATTAGAATTTCAAACTTAATACCATAAGTTTTAATAAGAAGTCTCTTAATCGATCACTAAAATATCACTTCAGTGGTTAGACATTAAAAGAAATAATTGAGCTTTCCCTTAGCCTGCAAGAACGCTAAAGAATGAAGATGCACAAGATTGATACAAATTAAACCTGCATGCAAAGCTAGAATGGAAATTGAATAAAGGACTTGATATAGAGTTAATTTTTCCAGTGACATTTATTGTGAATCGATCGATAAATTGCTTGGTTATTTACAAAAGCCACAAAACTCAATCATTCAAGCCCAACTCTGCAACAGCATGGAAAAGTTAAGTCTTCCTCCTCTGCACATGCCTTCCTCCCACCTAATTCTCTGATCCTCAAAAGCAAATCACAAGACGAGTGAGCTACTGTCAAATAAGTCAACAGCTAAATAATCTAAAAATAACCAAAATATATGATATGTATTACGTGACAAACTATTTAAAGTAAATATGAGCATTTCACCAAAATTCCAATGCTTTGATGGTTTCCTTCTCCATATGAAAGAATTAGGTGGGAGGAAGGCATGTGCTGGAGAGGACAACTTAGGCTTTTTTTTTTTTTTTACTCTTAAGTAAAAAAAAGTGATTTTTAAGAAAATAATTTTAAAATAGAACAAGGAAAATAGTAATTTTAAAAATAGAAAAAATTGATTAAAAAATGTAAATGTCATTATAAAATTAAGAGTACTTTTTAAAGCTAGAAGTAGAAGAAAAAAACAAAGCTTTAGTCTCTAACAGGTTGTTGTAGAGTTAGACCTATGTAGTTAAATTTTGTGACTATTGTAATTAAAGATCATGTTTTCTTGACTTGTTATTTGAATTTTAATTTTAACTTCATACAAATTTACATATATCATTATTATTGTATAAATTTTAATATATAAATTTTTACTATATTAATTATTATGTAATTTTAATTCTATTTATTTTACAACTCTTAGCTTTAACTCCAGTTAGCTGAAATTCTTCTTAAACTTACCTTTTGTGTGATTAGATATATTTTAGTGATTTTGCACCAAGTTTATGGTGGAGGATTTCACAATCCTCTCATTTTAACCGTGTTTTAGTGATTTGTGCGATTTTCAGTAGATGTTAAACCTTTTATGAGTACTCTATCCAAGCAATAATAAAAGAGAATATTTTTCAAGTACTTTTATATTTAATTCATGAAATTTCCATTCTATCGTTACCACGATTGTTATTTTTAAACAATTTAAAATGTGACATTTTATGCTGTAAATATACTTTACAAGCATTAATGTGTTTTTTACTTTTCAGCTGCAATTCAGGCATTAACCTGTATCCCTCTTTTTTTTTTTAAAAAAAAAGAAAGAAATCAAATCAAAGTTAAGTCAAACTTTGACTTGACTAGATAATAAAATATTTTAACTATAAAAATTATAAAAATCGCTATCAGATGAAACTTTTAACCTCACATACACGTGTTCTACTTTTTCCCAGCAGAATTTGCATTGACGAGCCTAAGGTTAAAGGTTAGTCACACACGTCTCAGTCAATTTTAATAGATAATGAAAACGAGAAAAAGCTTCATAAATCATACACATTTATATACATTTGTTCTAATATAATTAATATCCATATCACATTTTTGTTTTACATACACACGAAATTAATCATTAAAGTGGTATTTTAATAATTAATTTTTTTAATAAAATATATAATATCAAACTTAAAATTTTACTAATATAATAAAACATATTAAATTAATGATTTTTTTTAAAAAAATCATACATACAAGTGAGCCAGTGAGCCACGTATCTCGTCGCGAACAAGATAGTGCCACTTGTTAGGGTTGTATACCACAAGTCCACAGAGTTGTATACCACAAGTCCACAGAGTCCACTGCGGCGAGCGCATGGCGTCTACCTCAACACTTCGCTATTAAATCGCCGCCCCCGCTCGGCTTGGAGCGTACCATCTCTTCAGCCGCTCCGATCTTGCTGGCTTACTGGCCACCTGGGTCTCGGCATCATGTCGTCGGAGGGGGAGGACAAGCCTCAGGACCAGGCGGCCGCCGCGGCTGCTGCCACCAGCAGCAGCAGCGCGCACAGAGGGTGGAAAGCCATGCCGTACGTCATAGGTTGGTAATCGATTACGGTGGGGCGGAGGTGGAATCAGTGGAGTCGATCGAAAGCGAAAGCGATGAGGAGGAGGTAACGACATTGGGGATTTGTTGCAGGAAACGAGACGTTCGAGAAGCTGGGCACCATTGGGACCTCCGCCAACCTGCTCGTCTACCTCACCACCGTCTTCCACGTGCGGGAGGTGAAGGCCGCCGTGCTCGTCAGCATCTGGCAGGGCAGCACCAACATCGCCACCTTGGTCGGCGCCTTCCTCTCCGACGCCTACCTTGGCCGCTACCGAACTCTCGCCTTGGCTTCCGTCTCTTCTTCGATCGTAATTAATCGACCAATATTACATCATCTATCGATAAAAAAATATTCTCTTGAAAAGAAACCTCGTAATCACTAATCAAACTTATTAATTAATGTCGATGTGTGGGCGCGGTCGCTAGGGTATGTTGCTGCTAACGCTGACGTCCGGCATCGCGAAGCTCCACCCCGACCAGCAATGCAGCAGAGCAGCAAGGGGCGGCGGTGATTGCAAGGGGCCTACGCCGTGGCAGATGTCGTTCCTTCTCACCGCACTGGCTTTCATGGTGGTGGGCGCGGGAGGGATCAGGCCGTGCAACCTCGCGTTCGGCGCCGACCAGTTCGACCCCGAGACGGAGTCAGGGAAGAGGGGCATAGACAGCTTCTTCAACTGGTACTACTTCACCTTCACCCTGGCCGTCGTGATCTCCTCCACCCTCGTCGTCTACGTCCAGAGCAACATCAGCTGGACGGTGGGACTCGCCGTCCCGGCGTCGCTAATGTTCCTGTCCTGCGTCGTCTTCTTCGCCGGATCGAGGGTGTACGTCAAGGTCAAGTCGGAGGGTAGCCCCTTCACCGGCGTCCTCCAGGTCCTCGTCGCCTCCACGAGGAAGTCCTGGCGGCGGAAGCGCTCCGACGGCGTGGAGATGGTGGGCGAGGACGGCGTCGGGGTTGGGCACCTGTTCGATCCTCCTCCCTCCAAGCGCGGCCTCAACTCGAGGCTACCCCACACCAATCAGTTCAGGTCTGTCCTACGTGTCTTACGTCGTTTGGTTCATTTTCGTAATCCTAGTAGATTAATACATAATAAACTCTACTGCTTATCTTTAATTAATTTTAAAATAAAATATTTTAAAAGCACGTTTGCTTGCGTGTACACCCACGACCACGAGTTTAACCACCACTCACGACTCATCCGCATGTGACCGCTTGTGGTCCACCAGTGCAAGCGGTCGGGGCTTTTTTTTATTTTATGTTTTTTTAATATTATCATGTATTAGTGAGAGATCTTTTAATTATTAAAATATTATTTTAATAATATATAAAAAATATAATTTTTAAATATTTTGTTACATCATTTTTTCATTTTACAATTATAAAATAGAGTTTTATGTTAAAAGAAAAAAATAATGTAAAGTTTAACCTTTGGGGTCCTTTTGTATACATTAAAAATTTAAGAAAAAAAAAGAAAATGGAAAAATAAAATTAAGAAATAGAAAAAAATTAATATTATTTATATATATTACAAAAATGTTGAGAAATTAATTTTAAAAAATTATAAATATTGTATATTTAAATATTTTTTATGTATCCACGAGTTTAGTGATGGTCGAAAGAGGTTAAGTAAGATGTACAAAATCAGAGAAATACATCGTGATAAAATTTTCATTATTACAAGAATTTATCCAACCCAATATGTGAGAAATAGCAGAAAAAAGTATACTTACAGTAATGAAAAAATTTAAATTTTTTTCACATTTTTCAGGATGCATAGATAGCTAAAAATCTATAAACAAATTTAAAATTTTCTTTTTCAAAGATTTGTAAGGGGGTTTATGCAGGCTAGAAATCTTGGAAAAGGAAAATTTTGAAAAATATCTTAGATTTTCAAGTGTTTGTACATCCTATAAAATTTAGAAAAAATTTAAAATTTTTAATCATTACAAATATACATTTTTTCTGCTATATTTTACTTGTTAGGTGGAAAAAATTCTTAAAATGAGCGAAAATTTCATCACAGTAGACTTTCTTAACATCATTACTTAATCTCTTTTAATTGTTATTAAATTTGTAGTTAGAAGGAAAATAAAAAATTATATTTGAAATGTTAAAATATAAAAAAAATTATAATTTTTTTAAAATTAATATTTTAAAATTTCTATTACGTCGTAAAATATTTTTATTTTCTAATTTTCTATTTCTTTCTCGTTTTCTTTTCCTAAATTTAGACGTGCACCAAAGCTGTTAAAATTTGTTGGTATGTCTGATAACATGGGATTGCATGCGCAGATTTCTCGACAGGGCGGCGATTCCATACGAGCCCGGCGAGATCAACTCCGATGGATCGCCGGCTAAGCCGTGGAGCTTATGCACGCTGCAGCAAGTGGAGGAAGTGAAGTGCCTGCTGCGAGTCATCCCGATATGGCTCACCGGCATCTTCTTCCACATCTCCGTCGACCAGCAGCGCACCTACGTCGTCTTCCAGGCTCTCCAGTCCAATCGGCACATCGGCGGCGACCACCACGGCTTCCTAATCCCGGCAGGTAATGGATCAAACTCGGCAACATCGTATACCCCAGGCTCAGTTGTTGTTGTTGTTGTTGCTATTGTTGTTGATAATGATGATGATGATGTGGGTGCAGGGTCGTTCATCGTCTTCTCCATGTTGACGTTCGCTCTGTGTATACCGATCTACGATCGGATCCTGATCCCTTGGCTGAGGAAGCTGAGGAAGAAGGAGGAAGGCGTCACACTTATCGAGAGGATGGGGGTTGGCATCCTCATCGCCATCCTTGCCAACCTCATCTCTGGGCTGGTGGAGCAACGCCGCCGCGGCTTAGCAACAGGGAAGGCCGACGACGTTGGCCCCGCCGTCTCGTCCATGTCGAGCCTGCTGCTGGTCCCGCAGCTGGTGGTGTTGGGCCTGTGCGACGCCTTCAGCATTATCGGGCAGGTGGAGTTCTTCTACAAGCAGTTCCCGGAGAACATGAGGAGCGTGGCCGGGTCCTTCTTCTTCTTCGGCATGGCGGTGGCCAGCTACCTGTACAGCCTCGTGCTGACCATGGTAAAGCGGACTACCAGGACGGCCGGCGCCGGAGGCTGGCTGGAGGATGACCTGAACAAGTCGAGGTTGGACTACATGTACTTCTTGACCGCCGGCGCTGGGGCCGCCAACTTCGTCTACTTTCTGGGGTGTGCTCGCTGGTACCGGTACAAAGGCCAAGTAGCCGCTGATGAGGGATCATAAGCATATACATCTGTCTATATATATATATATATATACATGGGAAAAAATGACTTTATAATTATCTACAAAATCACATTTCACTTGTGATTTTTCTTCCTAATCATCATCTTCTCGTCGATTTTCAATTGTCTTTTTATTGATTCCTCTTTTTCAATTGGAACGTAGAATCATGTCACTTAGTGTTGGATCTATCGACGAACTTACAAGTGTATTTTTATATTATTTGAAGTTAATTTATTAAGTGTATTGATTATAGTTTCATTTAACATTATGAACATTTATTTGGAGAAAAATGTTAGACTAACATTACAACATTTATTAGGAAAAAAAGTTAGACCGACATTGCTTAAGTATCGAATCAAGTGTATTAATTATAGTTTAATTTAATAGGAATGAACATCTATTAATTTATTATGAGTTAATTTACAGTTATCATTTTAATAAACTATTAATTACCTTAAATATTTCGATACAAAGTAAAATATATTTAATCTGAAATATATGAGTTGAACAGTAAATGTATGGGTAGAACAAAATCACAGTTTTAATTAAAGAATCAACCATTCGAATTTTCAAAACCTAATGGATGATAAACATGACCAACCTGTGATGTGTCTAAAATATTTTCAATATAACATGCACTTAATTTGTATGAATAAAACATGCACATGACTAAATATCAACCATTTTAATTAATATCTGATTTGTATGAATAACAACAAATATAATGACTTGAATAAGATTATTCTGAAATGTAAAAGTTTAATGACTTGGAGTTCAATATTAAAATGGAAGAGTTGCCTAGCCATCTCGATGGAGAAAGAGAAGGAAGTGCAAGTCTACACTATGCTATGAAATTTTCTTCTGAGGATGATGCATATAATTTTTATAATGCATATGCAATGAAGAAATGTTTTGCTATTAAAAGAAATTCATTTAGAAAATCAAAAGGCAGTAGAAAATTAATAGTACGTAACTTTGTTTGTTATAAAGAGAGACATAAAAACACGAATAACAAATGTTGCTTGGGAAGAGATGTAAGCAGGCAACGAGACGTCCAGGAGGGTTGTCCTGCAAGGTTTTATGTGGTATGCAATGAATTAAATGTATGGGTTGTTGAGAGATTTGTTAAGAAGCATAATCATGTTCTTGCATCACCTGCAAAATTGAAGATGTTAAGATCTCATAAGAAAATATCATTTGCATTAAAAAGGTTACTGAATACCCTATCAAAATGTGCTATTCAATCTTCCAAAGTGGCACATATTTTTTCAAATATGTTACAGTAGGATATTACTCCTCATCAAGTTATTCACCTTAATAGGACCAAATGAAAGAATAATATAGGCAATGAAAGCAAGACGTCAATCTGAGAAACATGAAGACTTAATTACTTTGACAATAAAGCCAACACCTTTCTTCTTTACTTCAATTGAAATACAAACTGCTGCAAGTTATACAAGAAAGATATTTTCTGTATTCCAAGATGAAATGAGAAAATGATTGACATATCTTAATAAAAGAATAAGTAAAGTAGGTGAGCAATATTGTTTTGAAGTTTGGAATCCAATGATGACAAGCATACCTAGAATAGTTAATTTGAATATGGAGACTAATTTTGATGTATGTTGTTTATGCAAGAAATTTGAAAATAATGGTCTTCTTTGTCATCATATTTTTTGTGTATTATGGAAGAAACATTATCCATTTACTAACCAAATATATTTTGCATAGATGAATCATTCATTGCAATAGATGAATCAATCGATTATTTTTCATGTGTCATTTGAAAAAGGAGTGTTTTTAAATATTTAATCAAAATATTTTTTAAGTAAAATCGAATTATTTTAAAAAAAATTCACCATAATATTTAAGTTAAAAAAAAATCCACCTTGAATTATTTTTATTAAACACTACATAATTAAAATCAAATTATTTTTAAAAAATCTACAAACTTCTTTCAAATTTAATCACCGTATTCGTAATTAATGAAAAATTAATTAATTTTTATAAGTTAATTAATACAACAGTTGGAAATATGAATTTTTAAAGTTAAGGGAGAAAGAGTACACATGTCTTTTTAGGTGAAGAGAAAGAGTGTTTTTAAATTTCACCTACATGAGAGAGAGTGTTTTATTAAAATACCGATTTTTTAATACAATCGTTTGACCATTTAACATAAAACGCTTCTTCTCTCATCAACCTAAAATTTCATGTGACGAGAGAAGAAGCGTTTTGTGTTAAATGGCCGGACGATTGTATTAAAAGACTGGCGTTTTAATAAAACACTCTCTTTTATGTAAGTGAAATTTAAAAACACTCTCTCTCTTCACCTAAAAAGACGTGTGTACTCTTTTCCCTTTAACTTTAAAAATTCACTCACGTACGTATATTTCGAACTATTGTATTAATTAACTTATAAAAATTAATTAATTTTTCATTAATTACAAATACGGTAATTAAATTTGAAAGAAGTTTGTAGATTTTTTTTAAATAATTTGATTTTAATTATGTAGTGTTTAATAAAAATAATTCAAGGTGGATTTTTTTTAACTT
>JAMKPZ010002494.1:0-29536 GCA_024699675.1 Amphibolis antarctica
TTGAAACTTATGTATTTTAAGTCAAAACATATCTAGATAATTTAAGCTCTTGTCTAGGAGAGTACATTTAAATATTTGAGTATTCATATATTTTATATCCAAACATATGGTGTTTTGAATATATGCAAGGCATTTTAAACATTTGAATTTTATATCTGTATATATATGGTGCTTGGTATTTGAACATCTAAATATCAAATATTTTAAAAAAATATTTAGATTTATATATTTATCAAATAAAAATATTTTAGATATTTATATATTTTATATCCAAATAATATTTTGAATTTTTGGATATTTATATATCTTATACTTAAATAATATTTTGGAAATTTATGTATTTCATATCCAAATGATATTTTGAACTTATTTGAACATTTATACATCTCATGTCGACATAATACCTACAAGCCATATTCAAATATGGCATTTTGAATATTCAGGTGGTTTTATATATTTGATCCAAGTATATATTGTGTTTCGCGAATTTAGATATTTGTATAGTTTATATCCAAATAATATTCTTGATATTTGAATATATTTTTATATTCAAGCGTTATATGTTAAGGCACTATTGTCTTCTAAACATTGAGCACTATTGTCTGCCATACATATACATATTTTGTCAATATATGAGTTGAAAAGTAATTTTCTTCATTAACCCTAATGACAATTTACATGGTATATATATACAACTTCAAATAGGTAAACGGATTAGGATCCATTTATCCAATACTTCCCCTCAGGCTAGAAGATATATGTCAAACATTCCTAGCTTAGTATAAAAATAATTAAATACACCAACACTAAGACTCATAGTAAAGATGTCTGCAATTTGGTCAGATGACCAAGTGTATGGCGTGCATATAAGTCCACGTTCAACAAACTCACGAACATAATGACAATCAATCTCAATGTATTTGGTTTTCTCATGGAACATATCATTACTATCAATGTAGATTGCTGCTTGGTTATAACAGTGCATCACCATAGGAGTTGGTACCTAAACTCCTAACTCAGTAAGGAGGGATCGAAGCCACATCAACTCACTGGCAACCTGAGACATAGCTCTATATTCTACCGCTGCACTAGACTTAGATGTCACATTCTGCTTTTTACTTCTCCATGTCACTGAATTACCTACAACATAGGTACAATATTCTGAGATTGACCTCTTATCACCTTGACCACCTCCATAACTAGAATCTGTGTATGTCATGACATTAAGATGACCATTGTTCGAGTACATCAACCCTTTTCCCGAATTGCTTTTCAAGTAAGATAGTATACGTAAGGCACTATGCCAATGAACCTCCTTCAGCTCCTGCATAAACTGACTCAAGAGCCCAACAAAATAAGATATGTCTGGCCTGATAATAGTTAGGTAAATGAGCTTACCTACCAATCTTTTGTACTGGCTTAGATCACTATAACACTCTGAGGACTCCTAAAAGGGAGGTTTAGCCATAATGGGAGTGTATTCTGGTTTACATCCTGTGAGACCTATTTCTTTCAACAGATCCAAAACATACTTTCTTTGGGAGAGAATCATCTTTTGTTTAGCATATGCAAACTCGATCCCTAGAAAGTATCTAGGTTTGCCCATGTCTCTAATATCAAAATGTCTTGAGAGCGTTGCTTTGACGGACTTAACTCCAACAACATCATCACCTGTCACTAAAATGTCGACATACATAGCCAAAATAGTATAACCAAAAGGACTCTTTCAAATGAAAATAGAATTGTCAACTGCACATTTCTTGAACCCATACTTCACCATCACAGAACTAAGTTTGGCATACCAGGCACGAGGGCTTTGTTTCAGGCTATAGAGAGCTTTCTGTAAGTGACACACTTGATTTTCCCCTTGAGCAACATACCCAAGAAGTTGCTTCATGTAGACGTCCTCCTCCAGATCACCATAGAGGAAGGCATTACGGACATCCAGCTAAGAAAGGGACCAATGCCGAGTAACAACCAGGGACAAGAGAACATGAATAGAGTTCAAGCAGGCCACCAAAGCAAGGTTTCAGCATAGTTCAAACCATGTGTTTGCATAAAACTACAAGCAACTAGGCAGGCTTTGTAGCGGTCAATGCTACCATCGGGGCGATGCTTGACAGTGAAGACCCATCGACAACCAACAACTAGAGTATCAGGCAGGCGAGAGACCACTGTCTACGTCCCTCAAGTAAGCAGTGCCTGCATTTTAACATCCATCGCATGCTTCCAATGTGAAAGGGTAAGCGCCTCATAATGATTCTTAGGAATTGATTCAGAGGAAAGAGAAAGGGCAAACCACTTGTAAGAAGGGGAAAGGGCAGCACAGGAAAGTGAGTGGGAAAGAGAGTGCTGGGTGGAGACACAAGTATCTTTGCGAAGGGTGATGGGTAGATCAAGAGACAGATTTGCAGTAGAGCAAGGAGGGGCAGTAGCTAAGGCAGGAGGTAGTATAGGAGGACGACGTCACTAATAGACCTGCAAAGGTGGAGGCGCCGGAAGAGGTGATTGCTTTACAAATGGCACAACCAGAGGACCAGAAGAGGGAACCATCAGAGGAAGGGGGATGGCATCAATGGAGGGAGAGGGAGTGGAGGAGCCAGAGAAAAAGAGGGTATCCTCAAGGAAAACAACATCAGCAGAGACAAGATATTGATGAGACGGAGGATGAAAACACCAATACCCCTTTTGAGTGCAAGGATAACCCAAAAAGACACAACAAAGAGAGCGGGGCAACAACTTATCAAGTCCAACAGTTAAATCCTTGACAAAGGTTGTACACCCAAAAACTTTGGGTGGAAGAGAGAACAACTCTTGCCAAGGAGAAAGCCGCTGAACGGGAATAGCACCACCTAAAAGAGCAGCAAGCATGCAATTAATGAGAAAAGCCACAGTCAAAATCGCATCTGACCAAAAGGACTTAGGAGCATGCGTCTCAACCAACAAGGTGCGAGCAACATCAAAGATGTGTCGATGCTTACACTCAGCCACCCCATTTTGTTGAGAGGTATGAGTGCATGTGGTCTGATGGATAGTGTCACGCTCAGAACATAAGAAGGCAATGGCAGACTAAACAAACTCAAGGGCATTATCAATACGAAACAATTTGGGAGTAGTGGCAAACTGAGTACGAATTTCATTAAAATAACGAAGGATTACATCAAAAACTTGTTGACGATTCTTTAACAAGTACGCTTAGGAAACCCGAGAAAAATCATCAACAAAGACAATATAATAACAAAAACCACCAACAGAGGTAACCTTAGATGGGCCCCAAACATCACAATGCACTAAATCAAAAGCATGAGACACTGACAACTAGGGTAAGTAGCACGAGACTGCTTACCAGAATACAGGACTGACAGGTAAATGGGTGAAGAGACACAAACGAAAGGACTTCACGAAGACGACGCAAGGGAGGATGACCCAAATGGTGATGCCACAGCAAAGGCGAATCACCAAATGCCGCGAACGAGACCAGTCCTCGAGTAACACCGTCCTGTACCAAGATGTAGACACCCCAACCCTGCTCAAGGCCCAAGCCAATCCTCCTACTTGTCTGCAAATCATGAAAGGTACAATGAAATGGGTAAAAAATGACAAAGCAATATAAGCGTTTCGTGATGACACTAATAGATAAGAGATTAATAGGAAAATGAGGAATATACAACACTTTTTCCAGAAAAATAGCCTTGGTGGGGGAAGTGGTCTCTTCCCCAGAAATAACACAACTACGGTCATCAGCAAGGGCAACAGAATGAATATTTGCACAATAGGTGAGGCGATCAAAAAGAGAGTGATTACCCAAGATGTGATGGGAAGCACCTGAATCAACAATCCAAGTATCACTAGAGGTGAATGTATCAATAGAAGGCATACCATTGGAGAGGACATGAGCAACAGTAGTCTCACTATTTTGTTGAGCTCGAAGAATCATAAGTTCATCAAAATCAGCCTGAGTGATCTGCACTAGCGAAGGGATAGCAACGGTAGAATTGGGGGCTGAAGGTAGAGCTGGAGACGACACCAAGTGCACGGAGGGAGTAGGCGTCGGGCGTCCAAACTTCGGCCAACACCGATCAGAGGGATGGTTCAGACGGCCACAATGGACACACGGAGTGCGAAGGCAGGAGGACCATCCACCAGTGCACGAGCAGCCACTAGCAACACCGCCAGTGCGCAAGGAAGGAGGGAGAGGGCCGTCACGAGCAGTCACTTGCACCGCCAAAGCAGAAGGGTCAACGGACGTCGACAAGATAGAAGAGCTAGAGACTACCACAGTCAATCAAAGAACCCGATTGAAAGTTGTCTACAAGGATGGGATAGAGTTGGTGACGAGGACCTACCTACGAATCTGAGATGCGAGGTTCGAGCGAAGGCCAGTGAGGAAAAGGGCGACACCGAGCTCCTCCCAATACCTACGTTGAGTTGCCAACTCTGGAGTACAGGGTTGGAAGAGGTCAAGGTCATCAAGGAGAGCACGAAGATGGTTGTAGTAGGTCTGGACCATCAACTCCCCCTAACGATGGGAGAGGAGAAGCTCATATGTCTCACAGACACAAGCAATGTCGTTGTCAGCTTTGTAAATGGCCCGAAGAGTATCCCACACACAACGCGTAGGATGAAGATGCGCAATGCTGCGGGCAAGGGGTTCTTCCACATTGTTAATGATCCACAAGATCATAGTGAAGTCCGCAGCACGCCAAGTCGCATGGTCGTCAACCTTGGAGTCCAGAGGGTCACCAAAGAGGTGATGTTCACGTATTTTAGAGAGAACGAAGGTGTTAAACACATTAGCCCAATAATGATAGTTTGTCTCATTGAGCTTCACCCCTGTCACAGTAAGCTTGCCAACCCATGAGGAAGACGTCGGCACGGAAGGAGGGGCGACTAGAGAGAAAGCAATTGCAAGAAGAGACCATCGTCAAGGGAGATGACGGGAGAAGCAAGCCACCAACGCCGGTGCCGGAAGAGAGAGGGTTGGGTGGGTTAGGGTAAACCTAGCTCTGATATCAAGTTGAAAAGTAATTTTCTTCATTAACCCTAATGACAATTTACATGGTATATATATACAACTTCAAATGGGTAAGCGGATCAGGGTCCATTTATCCAACAATATGTATGCATGTCATTTTATACATGTGCACTGATTAATTCAATTTTATTTCGTATACATATGTTCTTATTAGTTCAACCTCATACACATGAATGTTTGGCATAATGATTCAATTTTATGATTTTATATATAGATATACTAGGAGCTAACTTTAACATTGTGTTAAGGTCATTTTTCCAGATAATTTTTAACGATTTTTTATCAATTTTTTTAATTTCTTGGATTCCACTAATTCTTTTCTAATATCGCTAATATTATTTTTATGTAATTTAGTGTGTAGAAAATGATTGGCTATATTTTAACAAAATACATCATGCTGCATTGGAAATGTTCCCTATATATATTCATTAATAAATAAGATAAAAATATTGCATCACAAGCAAATTTTAAAAAAAATTTAGGGATTCACTATAATTTTTTTGATTGGCTATAATTTTTTTACTCATGATGCAAACATTAAAATTTTCAAATTTTAAAATTCTTCCAACTAACATTGATAATCTTAGGGAACGTTTGATTCAAATTTTAAAAAAAGGATTTTTTATGGAATAATCTCACATTAGTTAACATAAAAATAAACCAAAAAATCACAAGGGTGGGGAAGTGATGAAATAGTCTTACACTAGTTTGGATAAAAACATAACATTGATTATATATGATTAGCTCTCTTCATTCATAGTTAAATAGTTTTAAGTTATATGTCCAGTGTTTATCCATTTTATACTTTTATATTATACAACCTGCATTACACACAAAGAATAAAGTACAAAAAATTTATCAAAATGTGGCTTGTCACTATCTAGTTTGGACTAGATTTTGAGATGAGTGATTGTGGGCTTTGAGAAAGTTGAAGACACAATAATCAACCTTAAAAATCACAACCAATTCCAAACTCGATTATATGAATTGTACAGTTTCAAAAATAAAGGTCTCATTCACTTATCACTCATCCTTACTTCCAAAATCACTCTTATTTTCGTGATGACATTCTCATTTCTCAATCTACTTATTTCATTATTTTGTCATCATGTTTTTCAATCACATCAACATTCTTATATTTTAAATAATTATATTTTACACTTAAATTATATCACTACATAAATGCCAACACAACTTAAATTCATCATAATCACATCAAAATGTCAATTCACCATCAATTCCTAACTCTTTAATCGATGCAAGAAAAATACGTTCACCTAACATTTATTTTAAAATCACTTCTTACTGCTCCAGAAGTGATGTCTTTTTCGTTACGCACCCAAAGTTGCTATTGAAAACATTGTGATGCACTCATTTGATAATGGTCATAATTTGACCCAATCTACATACCCAAAATTTGCCAAAGCTAGGCCTACAGATCTACCTATCACATAATCTGAACTAGACATGATTAGGCAACATCATAAACGGTACATGTATAATCGACAATAATTAAATAAATTATGCTATTGATTTTGTTTGATATAATTTTTCTATATCTTACCATGATTATGTTAGACTCTTTGTAGATCTCTTTTGTTTAAAAGATAGTAAATTTGTTGACCATATGGACTTTTTATTCTAGCTACAATGCATATGACAAGTTGAGTTAGGTTAGATTCTAATCCATGATCCAAATTGTTTCTTCCAAACAAATAATGGGTTAAACCATGAGCTACGCATTCTACACCTTGACCTATAATCAAGTCCAATCCATTAATAGAAAAAACATGTTAAGTCATAGTTAAACAGGACAATATGGATTAAAAACCAAATCATAACTTAAACATACAGCAAAAATTTAATATAAAAAAACCGTTCATAAGAAGATCAAATATATGCATTACTATAATAAGAAAAAATAATACACAAAAGACAATAATTACAAAACATATTTGTGTATAACATAATATCAAACCCCTAGACTATTTATTCAACTTGAGATAAATAATGTTACATGACAAAAAAATGTAATGAAAAACTTTGGCATCTAAATGACGGGTAAAATAAGTAAAATACATCTCTTCCATAAATCAAGTATTTATCTTCATAAACCATATAAAACAAAAAACTAATAGCATCAATCCTAATGAGTTAATAGAGTTGGGTTGGCACGTCAAGGTTAGAAACATAACCTATCACTCAAGTTATTAGCATTTTTGGTTAAATAGGAGTAGACATGTCAATGGGCCATGCCAGCATGGCATGACCCAAATGTTTGGTTGGCCCAACACTATTCATGCCAAGCCGGGCCGTGCTTGGCCTTCCAGCAAACAGCCCACAACCATGCATCATTTGTTAAGAATCTTAAATCACTACCTTATATACAATATATGTGCAATTAAAATAAATATAAAATTATAAAATTACTTTTGTGCCATGCCAAGCTGGCTCGAAAATTCCAAAGGCCAACCTAGGCACGGCCCGTTAAATCATGTCATGTTGGCCCAAATAGGCATGGCCCAATTAACATGTCTAAATAGGAGGTCTAAAATTATTGACCCAAACCCAAAATTAATGGGTCACATTAGCAATTTTAACCTAGGCTGTTAACAATTCTAGATAAGATACACATAAGATAATACTCAACTTTATCCATATCATCGAGTCAACATCATTCTTAGGATTTTTTACTTGAAAATCTTCAAAACAAATTGATAATTACTTATATGTCATCCAAAATTTCATATTTACATGCATACAATAATTATTATTAAAGCATCTTGTATCAAGGGTAACAATGGGGGCATCAAAGTCAAGTGAAGATTTTTTTAATAATATATAAGTAGATATGAATTTTGGGTGACACAAAAGTAATTGCTAAATTTTTATGGCATACTAATAAAAAATCATTATTTTTATTCCATTTCTTATCTACAAAAATAATAAGTGCTACCAAGTGAAGGAGAATAAATGGATTAAAATTGTCATAAAATAATCAAATATTTCTCATAATTTTACAAGCATTACTAATAGTATCTAGATAAATATTATAATTAACTTAAAAGGCTTCAATACTACAGGTCTGTTTGGATCTTATTCTAAGGTAAGCTTTAAGACTTCAGCAATTGGAAGAAGCCCTAAAAGCTAGTAGTGGATCCAAACAGGATATAGTACCCCCAGCTATTGGAGGAAACTCCATTTTTTAACTCCTTGCTAGAAGCTGAAATTTTAAACACAACTTTCCCCTTCATTTTCCCTTCTTTCCCTTGAAATGCTTAGTATAGTTTCATTTTTTTAATTCTTTGTTAAATAAATTTCCAAATTATTTTACACATGTTTGTGAGACCTTCTAAGATACACCCTTCTACTCACTACTATTCCATCAATATTTCCACTACACCCATTCCCAAGAGCTTCCACGTGGCAATGATACACTAAATAGCCAATAGTGATTGCAACCGCAACAACACTTCCACACCCACACAGCCACGTACATCCAATCATATGTTAGGATCAATGAAATTCTCCACTACGTTTATTTTATTTTTATTTTGATCTGATTTTAAAAAATGATCTTATGAAAGCTGGATAATTAATAAATAAACACATATTATCAGAAATAAATGCAAGTGAATAAGAATATGATGAAGAATTGGAAGTAACGAGAAATATGATGGTTACAAGTGGAGAGGAAGAGCAGACCTACAATTTATCTTAGAAATTTACACAATAATCGTGCCATATAGCCCACATTCAATAGAATAGAAGGATATACCATAGAAATCAGATGGAAACAAGACAATGAATTGAAGCCACTGAAAAATTGAAGGATGCACAAGAATGATATATGCATTCAAAAGACAATAAAATTAATTGGCAAAAAAAGAATCAAATTAAATGTAGAAAAGCTGATATTATTGAAGACAATGTTACCGTAAACTATTCAATGATTAAGGGATACTCAAAATTGGTGCATGCGTTCAATAAAGAATTACACTTCTGCAGTTACACAGAAACTCAATAAGAGAAATTTCTAGAATCCAGTGAGTAGAAAAGTGACGAAAGAAATCCTGACCTCAACTTATTGTGCCCATGTCTGAAATGTTAACAGTTGCCTCTTGTTCTTCCTTCTCCAGCACACGCCAATTTGGAGATTGCACTGCCCGTAGCCACCGAAAATCATCAACATTAGCCCAATTCCCTGTCTCCTCTGCCAAGCCAGAAAGCCCCAGCTCTTCTTCGATCCCTTCGTAAAACAGCCGGTATGGCCCAAATCTTAAAGTAGTACAATACTCTATGATCGGCCTACTCCTCACCCGGAGATAGAAATCTGTTTCCCTCGCCTCATGAATCCTAATCTGGTGAGATGCCAACATAAACACACAGGCCTGCACATCTTCTATAAGAACGGATCCAAGAACAGGCCCTACGAAAACTCGACAGTTCCTAAGCCGGTGGACAAACAGAGCCCTGAATCTCCCCTTAAGATAAACCTGGCATGAATCGAGATCAGTAAGCGAAAAGTTTCCCTCCTTCTCTAAATCTCCCCCGAAGTCCTTAAACAGAATGACGCCCTCCCTCTTTCGAAACCCCGGTGAATCTCGCGTCACCACCACCGACGCTGCCGGAAGGTCCGACCATTCGACATCAGCGAGCTTCATCTCCTCGACTTTCCGAACCAAACCACTCCCCTCTTTCTTCGCCGGTTTGTTGCGAAACGAAAACTTCTTTCTAGGTATGAGCTCCCCTCCCACCTTCTCCACAGCCTCCTTGAGACCTGAGATCGCCCTGAGCGACGATCGGACCTCATAGGGGGGCAGAAGGAAAGAGTTCTCCGCGACTAACCGCTCGAGATCGACGATAGAAGCGGTCACCTTCTCGAGATCGAACTTCAATTGGGGGACCGACCTGTGACGTGCAAAGTCGCCGCGGCAGCGTTCGGTGGCGGACTCAATGTCGTGCTTGAACGCGGAAAAGCGGTCAAGGAAAGACTGGAGGGAGGCGGTGGCAGAGGTGGAGGATGACCGGCTTTGGAGCAGCTGCTGGTGGCGGGCGTTGAGGCGGTCGATCATGGCCGCGTGCTTCTTCTGCAGCGGCGTTGGAGCCGAAGCGCCATCTTCCTCCATTGTTTGGATTTGTGGCTCTGGACCGACTGTCTTCCCAGTTTTCTGTGGGCTCTCAAATCCTCCAGACACCTTCTCAATATGTTTCTGTTATTTTTAATTTTATCTTAATATTTTTTACTTATAATTTTATTATTTAAATGCCGTCGGATTAGATATCTTATCGAAGAATTTCACATTAAAAAACTAGGAAAACATTTAAAATTTTAAATAGAAGATAACTTATATAGTGAAAAATTTCCTTAAATAGAAAATAACTTATATATCCATTAAATATGATATTTTCTTATACATCCTTGAAAATTTTAAAGCCATTCCTATAATACCCTTAAATAATCAAGAGAAGTATACCACAGCTATGGCTCTAAATAATCAAGAATGCACAGATAGTATTATAATTCAAAAGAGTATACAAAAATATTCAAAACTTTTTAAAAAAATATCCTAGCAAAATAATTACTCTTCAAGACTAGGCTCGTTTCAAGGGTGAAGAGGGTGACCTCTCCCATACAATCCATTACGTTTGACTGCAATAGATGAATGTGTGTATCATATAACTTGTTAATACACGTACATACATGCATACTTGTTAAGGACTCCACCCACAGGTCTACGTTTAATTATTTAATTAAAATTTTGGTACAGGTTTTGTATTGTTACAAAAGATATGCTAGATTATTTTGCAAAGAAATCTAAAAAACACTAATAAACAAACAAGTGGCTAAGAAACACCACAAAACTTGATCAAAGAAACTTCACCACTCACGGTAAACAGATTTGTAAATGAAGAAGAAGAGATAGGTCTGGGGTGGAGAAAAAGAACAAAAGTTGTGATCACCTTCACACACAAATGCCAGGCAAAAAATTATACTAACTTGAAAATATTTTTCCTAATTTGTGTTAATGTAATATGATGGAGAATGAAAACAAAAACCCAAAAGAGAAGAGAGGCGGAAGATGGTCACCGATTTCCAAACTAGTGACACTTTTAATAATTCCATGAAGCAAAGAAGTTTCAACATGTAATTTAATTTTATTTCTTTCACTACTTTCAATTTTATTTTAAACCCTAAATCCTAAAATACGATTTACCACCAACCATATTATATGGTAGGTGTAGGTCATCATCTTTGAGAGAAACATTTCCATGATCTCGTACTTAACCTGCCACACTTCTGTTATATTCTTCCATATATTTGTAAAGAGATGCAGATATGTTAGGAAAGAAGTCCTCCGATACAACATTTACACAGTTGTGGGTTTTTTTGACATGATTGAATGTTACATCTAGATAATATTTGTACATTTAAAATTTACAGAAAATAATAAAAATAATAATTAAATTTTTTATTATTTTTTATTATTTCCTATTAATTTCAAATACGCAAACATTATTCTAGTCATCTACCGCTGCAACAACCAAAACCATAATCTTGCTATTTAAAGTTGGCAAGATAAATCCTTTTTACAACATCCACCACTGCAGAAAAAAAATTACAGCAACATTTCTCGTCCGGTTTGTCTCTATAGCAGCAGAATTGCACAAAGAAATTCTCATGTGCGAGTAGACAAAATTGCGGCAAAATTACAAGTAGCATGCCACGTACAGGCACCAGATCTGCCGGCTACCACTTCCATACTCGTCTTCTTATTGTCCAGAAACACCATAAAGCATCATCGACCCCATTCCAGTTCGGCCCCAGATCTTTTGTTGTTGCTTGAACGAATCGAATCCTCGGATCTAATAGAATTTGTAAATGCATGCCACCCTAAAAGGTATGGTATGATGAACTGCAAAACGAAAATGAACAGAACGATGGTGGTAAATAATTTGTAACTTTTGCATGTGATCATAAGGAACCTAATTTAAGATACCAAAAGAGATTAGCCTTCAACAAATGAGTAGTTCTTCCCTATACATGTCTGGCCACTAAAGGAACGTCCTCCAGTGAAAGAGACGTTATATCAAGGAACATTAAAGGTTATCTGCTTCTGGCAACAGGATTGCATTAAAATAGACAGCAGACCATGATATAGAAAATAAAATTATATCGTTTAGTTGACCATCATTATATAAAATGCAAGCTTTCCTATCTTAATATCATGGCAGAGAAAGTGGAGATATTCAAGGGAGCATGTGTTAATGGATAACCACCAAAATCCACGACAAAGTTCAAATTCTTAGCGATGTACACAAAATGAGAGAAACAATGTAACAGAACGTGATACGTACATTGAAAGCTGAATTCAGAACCGTGGACTCTGCTTTAGTCACCGGAATATATATGCTTTCATCCATATTTAGCATTCGATTCTGAACACCTACAAGTAAAAAAAGAATATGAATATATACTCAACCAGATTTAAAAAGTCCAATGGAAGGGATGTGCAGTTACAGGATTCGTCAGTTGCATGATTCACTTTTTAATACGTCACTGTTTAAATGATTAAATGTAGTATCTTTATCATAAAAGATGCTAGGTCATGGATGTGATATCTTAATAACTAGAAGTAGACAAGAGGATCATCAAGTTGACCCCACATATGTCATTTATAAATCAAAATAACAAAAGATTTGGATAGAAAAAAGGCAAGTTATCAACTGTAAAGACAAGGATTTCTGGAAACAAAAGTTGCATGGGGAATGTGATGTGCAATTTAAAAGGTAAGGATAATTTAATAGGCATGATCAAAGTTAATTCAAAAGAAAGATGTCCATGTATTTACAAATTGACAAGAGATTCATTGAGGAAAAGCAGTTTACTGAGATTAAAGAAGTGCCCAGAACCATCTGGAAGTGGTTCTGCCTTTAATATCTTTCTGATCTTGCCCTCTTCACTGCAAACAAAAATAGCAGACAGCCAAGTTTAAATTTATTCCTGAAGAAAGAAAGGTTTTTAAAAAGCAACTAATATAGAGATTATGGTCAAGCTTTCACAAATGATAACTATGAGACTACTCACAAGTTAAAAATACAATATGTTCATGCATTAGGGTGAGTCCAAAGAATTTAATTCTTAATTAGTCTAGTGGAACTTAACTTAGCAAATCATCGATTCTTGAATCAGAAAATACTAGGAAAAATATCAGTCATTACTGCTGCAGCTATTTATAACTTTGCTTTGCAAGTAATGCCTACCATTAGGTTATGGGGAAAATGGTTTGCAGTGGAAATTCTAGGACAGGAATACAAGTAAATTTCAAAATCTTGTTTGTTTGGGTATCTTCACAGTATGACTTGCCTCTAGAACCAAATCACTCATTTAAAAATTTTGAAAGTATTTTTTATCAATTGAGGGGATATAACCACTGCTATAGAGGTTTTAACTTCTAAGTAATGAAAACAAGTACTTCATAAATGTCCAATCAACCGAAATGATATGTAGGATTAAGACACATGACG
Organism: Amphibolis antarctica; assembly: GCA_024699675.1. Classification (NCBI taxonomy): domain Eukaryota; kingdom Viridiplantae; phylum Streptophyta; class Magnoliopsida; order Alismatales; family Cymodoceaceae; genus Amphibolis; species Amphibolis antarctica. Next base: position 13,565 of record JAMKPZ010002494.1, read on the forward strand.
TGGTTCCACAACACCAACCTTACAGCAAAGGTGTAAAAGCAATTAACAGAATCCCCCTACTTTCTTATTTCCATACAATATGAGAAGTATGGCTGAAAAAAGTTAAGAGATGTGGTCACATCAACCCTTACGGCAGTGGTGGAGGAACAATTAAGAAATAACTCTCATTTTATACATTTCCATGCAATTGATAGGGGAAAAATCAAGATGAGAGAAGATGTATGGATGGAAAAATATTGACAAAGAAGAATATAGGGAAACAGTTCTATCACAGTTATACTCACAGATCTATCCTATAGCTTCTGGAATAGAAAGGGAGCTTTAAATTTTTAACTGAAAATAATCGTGAGATCTTCCTAAGTAGTGTTTGTTGAGATTTCAAACTCATGATGTTGGATGTCACTTATAAAAATATACACAAGGATTGTCTTATGAATGATTCTTCTACAGATACAACACAATCATACAAAATATCAAGATTGCTATCATGAGTTCTTTTAGCAAAAAAATGACAAATAGATAATATACAGATTACAAAATTACATTAAAGGAACCCCCCCTTCTTCCTAAACTGGCCCAATTGTAAACATCTCAGGTTATCCTTCATAATTTAATTAATTATCTACTTATCCATAATACAGAACTGGAAATCAGATCTAAAATACCAATTAAAATGCTATCAATCCTTACAGAATTTATAGCATAATTAATTATCTAAAACTAAATACGGAAATAGTAAAAACATTCAATTTAATTCAAATCTCTACAACCCAGATTTCTTAGAAATAAAAAATTCTGAAAATCAAGGAAATGAATCATGACTTGAAAAGTTCATCATTATATTTAATAATTTTATAAATTTTATATTCTTATTGATTGAGTCTTGATTCAATAGAAGTCCGTGTCATGCAATTTGTAAATACATTTCACAAGTGATAATAGATAATTTACTCAATGATTTTATGAAGCATAAACTTTGGCAATTGAGAAAAGCAGAAATACAAATTCTATTTAATTACCCTTAAAAATAATTTAAGGAGTGTCTATGGCACACATGTACCATAACTTTTTGTAGATACCGTAAATTCCTTAATATCATCCAAGCACAAGTATGGTGGATTTTATAATTATAAATATTACTAGATTCATCTTTTGTGAGAGAGCTACGTGGGTACAATAATAGTGCAGGCGAGAATTTCATTTCAGCTGCTATTATAAATTTGGAGAAAATACGTAGAAGATCATACCTTTTCCCTTTAAATGGATCGTGATAGAACTCCAACGAATCTTTTGCACCGAGGCCCATTATAGTTCCAATTTCAGTAACAGACAAAGAAAACATCTGACCAAAAAGATGGAAAATGCAAGTATGCAAGACATTATGGAAAACACTGGCATTGAAATGAGGTAAACATATGTTTAGTGCAGAACAATCAGATAATATTGCAACCATGTAATATGGGAAGGTAAGATTTCCATCGAAGTTTAGAATAGGAATGCCTGAATCTTGGTAATAAGTAAATCAATATGAAAATTGCAGTGCATTATACCGGCGTGTATCTAGAAAGAAGAATTCCTAAAAGAATAATCAAGCTAGGAAATGGTGACGTGGGATAACATAAAAGATCACAAATCATCTACTTCGCAACTTATTTCTCCAAAGAAGCATTGTACGAAATTATGAATCTCTAGTGGAGTAGAATGTGGCATCATATGACAGTTTACATAACCATATACTTACTAACCATGAAGAACGTTGAGCAAAACAACAGCACTATAGCATCCCTAATCCCTTTCAGACAGACAAAACAAAAGATGTGATGACACTCCACATTGACGTACCACTGGACAATTTGCAAAACGCCAGCACATGTGCTGCATTTTTTTTCCCTATTGCATTTCATAATTCGTCTGTTTACAACAGTCCAATCCATAGAAATCAGCCCTCCATCCAAAACACCACCCCTCCACCCTCCAAGAAAACGTAAACATCACAACGTGAGTCAAAGATCGTTCCCTTTTCTGCTTTACGTATCTAAATTCCGTCGCGTTAAAAAAACACATCTCGGAGAAGAGAAAAACGAAAGAAGGAAACCAGACAACAGAAAATCAACCTGCTTCCTGTTCCAGTCGTACTGGCGAGTCCCGACAGCTGGGGCAAACTGCAGCAGCACGAAGCCCTCCTTTGACAACTTGTACGCACCCGACTGTGCACACGTAAGCCAACGACCACCGCTCAAATCAGACTGATAAATGAAGAAGAAGAAGAAGAAGAAGAAGAAGAAGAAGAAGAAGGCGCAACTTCTGTTACGCACGTCTAGGGGGACGAACTCCGGTGCCCTAGGTTCGACGGTGAGCGCAGCCTTGCCCTTGTAGATGGAATGGCCGACAAAGACCCTGGGGGGCTGGTCAGGGAACCTGTGCTGGTCGTTGAAGTTGGATTTGATGGGGAGAGGCCTCCTCTGGAGGGGGACAGTCACGGGAGAGAGTTCCATCGTCTTCTTCCGAGGGTTCCGGGAGGAAGAGGGAAAAACCAGAATTTAACAGAGAGGTTTCCAAAAATAAATAAATAAATATAAATATAAATATAAATTTAAGATAAAACATTTATTCGTTTTAAAAAAAAAATTAGTGTAAATTATAAAAAAATTTCGAATATTAAAAAAATAATATATATATATATTAATAATAATAAAATTATTGTAGTAGAAATTACAAACTTACATTACTTGAAAATCGTCACTTGTTATAACTGTTATATATAAATATCGTTATTATTTGTTGTATTAATTGCGAATAGACATCACAAATAGGTACAATTCTCATTAGTGTTGTATTATATTTTTCTTTATATACATACCTAATTGTTATACTTAAGTGCAAATACCATGAGAGTGAAATTTGTACGATACAATTGAGCAATTTTTGAATTATGTTGTGATTGTTAAGGATGTGATTGTTAAGAAAGTGTTTGTTGCCCTTTTTTTTGGATTTTTTCTTAAAGCCCCTAACTAGCAATTGGATGAAGAGTGGAAGTTCAAAAGTTCCAAAATAGCTACTCTTGAGCAGTGGCCAATTCAAAAGTTTCAAACTAGTTGCTTAGATGGAGTGGGCTAGTTTGGAAGTTTCGAACTAGCTGCTTGTCTGCAATGGCCAGTTTGGAACTTTTGATCATTTGCGGATCAAGGATGTGCGGGAGTAGCAAAGGCAATCAACTAGCGCACAGACGGGATGATGTGCAGTGAAGCGGGAGGACATACAACAGAGCAAAGAGGTAGAGGCGATTAGCTCACCGTTGGATAGCGAGCTTGGTGATGTGTCAATTATAAGCATACCATAAAAAGTATATTGTGTTTATCTTAGCCATAAAAATATTACTTTATTCATTAATCATCACAACTTTCAAAATACCACATCATTTCATTTTCAACATAAATCATGTATTTTCTAAGACTACGTTTGTTGTAACAAAAATACACTATACACCATCGTTTTTAACTATGCATCATACAATTTATAGTGCAGTTATTAAACAAAAAAATTCAATATATTACAAAAATCGAGAATTTGATTTAACGTATACTCTTTCTTCCCAAAATAACTTCTCTCAACAACACCGTCTTCCCCACTTTCCCTTCCTTTCACATTCGCAAGATTGGCGACCATCAAACACATTCCTCCCAACCCATTGGTAGGTTCCTCCCCTTCGATCCACGTCAGTGACCATGCAACATAGGACCTTCCTCTTACCACCCAATTGCTATCCCTAACTTGATCTCATCGATCACCCTTTCGTCTACACATGTGTTCCAATCGCTTCCCACTTCTATGCAATCACCGTATTAGATCAACACCACACTCATCCCCCACTTCGTGCCCTAAAGGTCAACCTCTCTTGCCCTCATCCCCACTCGTCACTTACTTCCCCCTTCTGTCCATGCTTGTATTCTGGAGGACATAGTTCCTTCTCCTCCTCCCAACCTGCTAGTCACATCCCTATTTGCCCAGTCATTGGTGTGTCAGTCCCATTCATTCTACCACCCAATCGTCGATGCACATCGTGCCTTCTTTTTCAACAAATGATACTATTTTTTAATTTCATATTAAATTACCTATAGGTATTTATAATAATTTATTAATTTAATATAAATATATAAATTAATAGCAATCCTTTCCATATTTTTGTAAAATAAACTTGTATTTATTTTTTTAATAATCACTTCATGAAAAATATATTATTTTTTGTTATATTTAATCATGACACTATCATCATATCAATTATTATATCAAAATATATTACTTTATTCATTAATCATCGTAATATTTAAAATATCTCGTCATTTTATTTTCAACATAAATCATATATTTTTTTAAATAACGTAAATTACATCTAACCTAATTCTACCTATACAATAAATACAACCTAAAATAACATCAACCTTACCCAACGTACTTTTGCTGTTACAACAAATGCTTCGAGAGAGTACCATAGTCATTGCACAAAACAAGAATAAAACAATAACTTAAATAAACTTCAACAAATTGTCCGACGTGGTGGATTCCTCAGGTGCGAAGCTGAGCTACGTCACCGTTGTGGCCACTATACAAGATGCATCCGGCCGATGTAAGCGTTTTTCAAATTGCCAAGGTAGAGATGCTCCCCGATCTTCGTCCCGCCGGTGACGGAGTGGAGCCGAGGATCCGTCCGAAGTGACACCAGCCTCCCGTCGAGGGACACCTCCAGCACACCACCGTCACCTAAACGAAACGGGCTTCCGATAATCTTCTCCACGAAGGCCAGAATGTTCCTCAGGAACGGGTGCTTGAATGCCAATTCCAAAAACTTGTTCTCCGCCTGAGGAGTCATGACAGATCGAGGAGTCAAGACATCGCGAGATATATATGTGTGTGTGTGTGTAAAAGAGAACGATGCATATATGGTGGCCACCGTACCGATGCGACTCCGATCCAATAGCTCTCGTCGCCGTCGTAGTGGATGTTGTCCGGATAACCAGGTAGATTCTCGATGAAGTCGTCGATTGTTCCTCTTTTGCTGCCGTCAATGTGATATCTCCTGCACCTTCTCCTGCGGTGATATATTAGTAAATTTACGATAGCTCGGAAGACCTTCAATCCTAACTACAGATCCAGATTGATGCTGCTGGAGAAAATGGAGGAAGGCTTGGAACTTTCAACATTCCTGGTGACCAGGAAAATCTATAGCCGGCTTCGGTGCTACTCACATGGCACTGAATCATTTTTCCTTACTGTGGCTTGATTTCCACCGAATTTGTTTGGTTTTATCTATGCACCTTGGTTGATTTCCACGAGCTTATTTGTCGAGGAGTGTGAAAAATGACGAAAATTTTGATCTATTATTTTTCATCATTTTGTAGAATTTTTCATCACGACAAGCTCACTTTTGAAAAATATGGGTTATTTCATGGACTTATTAAAGTTCTGCTTCATCCACGACACACCTGCGGTGTTTGAGATGCTATATATGGGAAGATTGGTATGAGATTGGTGATACATTAGTCTCATATCTTGGATGTATCTTATATAAGAGAGGATCACTTCCTCATTAACTTAGATTTTAGGAAGAACATGGACTTTCCTGAAAGAATTTATCGTCGTTATACTGAAATAACCCAAGATTATTAAAGATATAAAAGTGACAAATCTTGAGACTTACAGAGGAGTTTCGCAGAAGATCAAAGATTCTTGTGTGGGAGAGACGACGACGCCGTTGGCAAAGTAGAGGTTCCGAATCAGAACTTTCGTCTGATTCGTTTTGGGGTCGAAGCTCATTACCCTCCCGTGTGGCTTCCCTTCTAATACATCCAACATGAACGCCTCCAACTTGTATTTGAACGACGCGTCCGAGAAATACACCGTGCCGTCGGCCGCCACGCCGACTGCGTCCGTCAGGGCGAATCTCAGCCCTTCCGCCTCGTCCGCCAACACCGTCGTGGACGACCCGTCGCTCTCCACCGCCATCAACCCCTTCTCAATCACCCACGGAAAACCATCTACATATTAACCAAATTGACGCCCAAAGCAAAATATTGTCGATCCGAGCTTAACAAATCTGCGACGTACCTTATGGGGGTTCGCAACGTAGAGTCGTCGGCGGTCTGGGCTGAAGGCGACACCAAGCGGGTGTCCACCGACGAAGGCCCAGTTCTCCACCTGGACCTGTGCAGCACCTCCTCCGAGGATGTTGACGCGCTTGATCCACCCGTCGGCACAGCCGGTGTAGAGATAACCAGCACTAGGGTCGTAGGCCAAGTCCTCGGGGGCAGGAAGCTGCCCGTCCCCAACCCGTTCGATGGCGTCAAGGATGGCGACGTTGTGATGCGGGACAAAGATGGGTTTGCGGTGGCGGAAGTGTTCTTTTGGCAGCTCGGCGGCGTCGAAGTCGATGGCCTGGTAAGCGAGCAAGGACAGGAGAACGGGGACGACCAGTAGGAGGAGAAGGATCGTCGGAGCTTTCCATGTCGATGGAGATGGTGGAGGTGGATCGGCCATGGTGGTGTTGAATAATCTGTGTTTGCTACACTGGTGCGTTTGTGTATGACGTGTAACCTTATCCGTGCAGAAACCAAACGTACGGTATTGGATTTTTTGCTTTATACTATCATATTTTTTAAAATTAAAAAAAATTATATTAAATTAAGGCGGAACAATAATAAGATTACTTGATTGAAGTAAATAATTATAATAATTATTATAATAATAATACTAACAGTATCAACTACAAGATCAAAAAAGGGTTTAACAAGACCGAGCAAAAGGCAACCAGATAGCCCAAAAAAACTTAGGAACACCCAACAAAGTTGAAGAGTTGGGAGCCAACACTGTTAAGATTGTATTTGTTAACAAAATATGGTGCGGTTCATCAAGTTGGTTCAATCAAGTTGGTTTAACAAAGTATGATTATGTAAGATTTTTAGATTTTATATGATTTTCGATGATAAATAATAGATAAAATACGTTCATCAAGTTGGTTCGATCATTTTCAAATTTACCTTTACTTGCATCAATTAATTACTTCTATTGTTTACTTGGAAAATTGATGACAAATTAAAGCTTGGGAAGATTTCAGAACGATTGGGAGAGAGCCAGTAGTAGCTGTGGAATTCAAGAAAGCCAATAGTCTGGGAATTCGGGAGAGTCGACAATTGGGTAAAATATTAATTTCAATATTATTTTTAATAACATTTTTAAAAAATTATCAAAAAATTATCGCCCAAGGAAGAGTCAGAGACGTGTACCAACTAGTATGCCAGTAGCTATGTACTTACCAGGAATTAGGTCAAAGCTGAGTATGAGGTTGTAAAGTTATAGCTATTACATCACAGCAAGCAGTAAAATTAAACTATATAGCTATTCCTTATAAAGGTTAATATATTATAAAAAATATTGAAAAGATATTTATTAATACGTGAAGTTGTGTATTGCAATTTTAAATAAATTAACTCTTTTATTTGAATATTTTCTGAATTTTTATGTGTACGGTTTAATTTTTTTTAATTTTACTGTGATTACGCTCACAACTCTATGGCAAGCCGTGATAGTTATTGTCGTTTACCATTTATTTAACATTTTTTAAACATTTTTTTGAATCATTTAACATTTATTTCAATCCTTAAAAATTAAAAAAATAAATTACAACCTTGTGAATTCCCTCTCCACAAAATATTCGTTGATTCCAAAAAAAATGTTATTTTTCTTTTTTTTATTAAATGACAATATTAATAACATACATATTATAAAAATATTATTATGACTTTATTATTTAACAATTGATTCAGATGGTACAATTGGCTTAGAAGTGTTAAATAAGATTAAAATTGTATTTGGATTTTTAATGTTCAATCGGTGTTTTAAGTTCGCACATGACGACAAATCAGAATTTTAATATTAAAAGTCTGAAAAATTAGGAAACTGATGAACAGTATTCAGACTTTTAACATGGACACGTGATTTTTTAACGAGGCACGTGATTTTTATTGTGCACATATTGTGAACAGTATTTGGCATTTTAACATTAAAAGTGTGAATATATTGGGAAGTTAACGTTAAAAGCTTAAAAAGTCTGAATAGTATATTTTGTTAAATATATTTGTTAAATATTATTATACAAAATAGAAGTACATAATAAAAAATAGAGATATACAGTGGTAATCTCAATATGCAAACACATTACTCAATGAAGATTCTAAAAATTTAAATAAAATAAGATATTTAAGATTTTCGAATATGTGATTTAATGTATTAAGATGACTTAATATTTTACTTATTTTATGACTTAATATTTAATTAACATCTTTTTTAAGATAAATTAATATCTAAAAAATAAAGGAATAACTTAATAAATTAAATCATGTATTCGAAAATCTTAAATACCTTATATTACTTCAATTTATAACTTAAAATTTCATCAACATCCTTCTTAATCAATATTAATTAATTAAAAATCAAAAACCACCCACATTAATTGACAGTAGTTCCATAAATCTCATCTTTATATGCACAGACATTTCGTAAATCAATATTTTATATGCACAAAAAAAAAGAGACCGGCGACAATTTCATTTTTCATAAAAGAGGATTTACGAAACTTACGTTTGTAAAAGTTATGAGATATTGACTTATAAAGGTTAATATATTATAAAAAATATTGAAAAAATACTTATTGACATGTAAAGTTGTGTATTACAATTTTAAATAAATTAACTTTTTTATCCCAATATTTTCTGAATTTTTATGTTTACAGTTTAATATTTTTTAAATTTTACTGTATTACTATACGACATCATCGTATCGTTACGGTCGTAACTCTACGGCAAGCTGTATAATTATTATTTTTTAACATTTATTTAACATTTTTTTGAATCATTTAACATTTATTTCAATCCTTAAAAATTAAAAAAATAAATTACCACCTTATGAATTCTCCTTCGACATAATATTCGTTGATTCCAAAAAATGTTATTTTTCTTTTTTTTATTAAATGGCAATATTAATAACATGCATATTATAAAAATATTATTATGACTATTATTTAACAATTGATTTAGATGATACAATTGACTTAGAAGTGTTAAATAAGGTTAAAACTGCATTTGGATTTTTAAAGTTTAATCGATGTTTTAAGTTCGCATGTAACGACAAATTGGAGTTTTAATGTTGAAAGTCTAAAAATTTGGGAAACTAATGAATAGTATTCGAACTTTTAACATGGACACATGATTTTTTAACGAGACACATGATTTTTATTGTGCACATACTGTGAACAATTTTTAGCATTTTAACATTAAAAGTGTAAATATATTAGGAAGTTAACGTTAAAAGCCTAAAAAGTGTGAACAATATATTTTGTTAAATATAAAATATTATTTTACAAAACAGAAGTACACAATAAAAAATAGAAAAATACAATAATAATCTCAATATGCAAATGTGTTACTCAACGATTCTAAAAATTTAAATAAAATAAAATATTTAAGATTTTCGAATACGTGATTTAATGTATTAAGATGACTTAATATTTTACTTTTTTCATGATTTAATATTTTATCAACATCCTTATTAAGATAAATTAATATTTTACCCTATTTTACTTAAATTTATGACTTAATATTTTACTTATTTTATGACTTAATATTTAATCAACATCCTTTTTAAGATAAATTAATATTTGAAAAATAAAGGAATAACTTAAAAAATTACGGCCATTAGTCTACGGCCAACCATAACACTATGACAATTAGTCTACAACCAACCGTAACGCTACAACCTTTAGTCTTCGACCAATCCACGCCCATAACTTTACGGACATCCGTAGCATAAGCATACGGCCCTTCATCTGGTACCACTGGCAGTTGCCCCTTTGATCCTGTGGTCGGTCGAACGCACCTGTTTGCCTAGTCATCTGGCCACTCTATGGCCTCTGCCTCTCCACAGTATCCTACCCAGCCACATGTGCCAGTTGTCGCCTCCCATCAGCCGATTGCTACTTGCATCCACCAGTTTTCCGCCTAACACTCCATCCGATCAGGCTCCACACAAACCTCAACAATCTCTACATCTTTTTTAATCAATATTAATTAATTGAAAATCAAAACCACCCACATTAATTGACGGAAGTTTCATAAATCACTTCAATATTTGCACAGAAGTCTATTTCCGTATCAAACTAGTAGCAAGTGTATATTAAAATGAACCCTTCATTTTCGGATATTTTCAATAATATTAAAGTGTTCAATACATAATTTTAAAAAATTAAATCACTTATTTTTCTTATATTAAATACCTTATTTTACTAAAATAAGGTACTTAATATTTATTCAAAATTGTTAAACGAATATACCTAACATAATTACAAACACTACAAATATAATAATCACAAACCTGATTATAAGTCTTACAACATGACTAAATTAGCTAACACTTGTTACAAGTGTTACATACAACATCATTACAAACATGATAATCATACAACTCCATTACAACAACATGATAATCATATCTACTAAATTACAACAACATTATAGAAGTTTTTTCCAAACATAAGACTTGTTACATATTACTATCACATACCCCTCAAAATTACCCATTATTCATGGAATCACCCCACATCTATCATACTCATTCTTCACCATCTTCAGCCAAGGAGTGCATGATTGGGCGGTTGCAAGTGTAGGTACATCTGTTTATGATCCTCTTTTCTAAACATAAGTAATCCAAAAACCCATAACTCTAAGTTCAGCTCAATACCATCCTCCTCCATTAAGTCCATGCCCCGTTGGAGTGATGTTGTTTGAATCTCGTGTACATTGGTTAAAATTGTCCGGATGCATGCAATGTCATCTCTTGCATTTGCTCTCCCTCTTTTAGTCCTCTTCTTCAACGGGAAGCTTACTTTCATCATACGTGAATGTCCCACTCCCTCTCGACTAGTTGGAGTAGTATTCGATCGACCTAACGATGGTTCATCTGAAAAGTTCGTGATTCTTAGTAAATTTCAAACATCAAAATAGTGAAAATCATTTCATGAAACACATATATTTCAATTATCATATAAAATGTACCAGTAGAATCATATGAATCAAAAGTGCTACCATAAATTGTTTCATGTCGCTACGACACCTTATGGGGGCTTTGCCCTAAAAGTATAAACTTCTCCCTTGTGGCACACATACCTTCAAACAATCTTTCTAATCGATCGACAAATTTTAAGTCATTCTTCCAGAACCTCTCACATTGTAGTTCACGTTGTTATCATAATATTCAAATGTCACTAAGAAAAATACAAACATTAAAAAACAAAGCATAATATGTTACATGTTAATAACATATGTAAAAATACATACCAATTTAAACATCTCTCACTATTCATCACTTCCTCCTTCCCAAGTTTCTGTAATTGGATCTCATCCAATACCCGTTTGGTTTGACAGTATTTTTCATAGCTGCCAATCTTTTCTCAACTTTTCAAACTTATTTTTAAGTTGAATTCGTGTTCTCTTTATGTGCGCTTGTTCCTCAAATACTTTAACTACTCATAACATTTCATGTTAAAATGAGCACCTGGCTTGTGACCCATAGAAGCAACATCAAGACAAATATCAATAAAAGTTGATACCAACTTGTCGTCTCAATCAGCGTGTTGAGATGTAAGGGGTGGTTGACTTGGCTATGAACCAGCCTCTATTTTTGTAGCTAAACTTGTACCTATAGCTGTACTTGTAGGTGTACCTGTACCAGTACCTGTACCTTGTTTCTCGAAAAGATAAGCAATATACTGAGAGTAGTCCCATCCAGAACTGTTCAAAGGTGATTATCAAGCAAATCATTAAAAATGAAAACATGTAAAAAGTATGCAGCATTCCAGAATTCATACAAAATGTATAGCATCCCACAATCCACAATCAATTCATTAAAATTGTATAGCATCCCACAATTCATAACTAATTCATTAAAATTGTACGACATCCTACAATAAACAACCAATTCATTAAAATTGTGTAGCATCCCACAATTGTTCAACGACAAATATAACATTCAACTATTCCTAACATGAACCAAAAAGATAAAGTAAAATCACAATTTGTATAATACATAAAGTGAAAATAAAAATATGTAAGTTATGATGTCTTGCACATATTCATTATTTCATCTCTGATTGTATCTCGCACATGCGTCAACTCATTGTTATCGTACATTTTAGTCGATTGACACTCTTCTAAATTATGATGATTTTCAATGTTACAGTCCTTCCTTGTTCCTCCAATGTATCGAAATCCACATTTGATTGTTGCTCAATGATAAAGTTATGTAGAGTCATACAAGCAAGTATTAATTTCACTTGAGTATCATAATCAAATAGTGGCATTAGGTTCAATATATTTCATCTCTTCTTTAGAATTCCAAATGTCCTCTTAATCACATTTTTCAAAGATGAGTGTAAGTAGTTAAAATTCTCTTTTGCACTTCTAGGTTGGAATTGTTGAAACTCGGGTAAATGGTATCTTGTTGTTCTGTATGGAGTAAGAAATCCTTTGCAGTTCGGATAACTAGAATCTACAAGATAATATTTTCCTGTACAAAACTGAAGTAGTTAAGTGGTAAAGTAGGTTTTCAGGCATAACATGAGGTAGAATCGACAAGATAGTTGGTGTTTATGTAATAAGTAGTGTGTAAATAAAGCAAACATGGTGGTGGAAAGGGGAAGTGATATCGAGGATTTGACATTGCATGCTTCAAAACTCTACAATCATGTGCAATGCCCTCCCACCCAATTAACGCAAAAATGAAGTGCATGTTGAAGTCACAAACACCTAATACATTTTGTGTGGTCTACTTTGCATCTCAGCCATAACGATATGCAATATGTTAGGATTTTGAGACAACACAGTAAATGTGGGTTCCATCAAGTGCTCCAATTGCATTGTGGAAGAATAACATGAACCTTTCATTATCTTTTAAGAACTATAGTGTGTCTATCAATGATTCCTTCCGTAGAATCACATTAGACATCCATGTTATTATAGCATCCAATACTTTGTGAATATATTTACTAATTGTTTGTCTAGAGTATTGGAGTACTACCTGCATCATTCTATTTTTGCTTCCATGGGCACATGTTTCCAAAATTATTTTGACTTGTTCTTCAACACTCACCCAACGACTATCAGTTAGGAGAGTATGTTCTTTTAGAATGGAACATAATTTCCTAAATATATCTGGCATCATTTGACATGTGTCAAAACAAACTTTCCAATGTCCATTTAACATGTTTGACATCACTTCACCACCAGTGTATCCAACATTATGCACTATAGTCTTTGATAGATACGCTAAATTAAGCAGGTGGAGTATTTGTGTTTCAAAATGAAGCATCAACTAAATTGGATCACTAAGATCTAGGTTAAGAAAGTCCCCATAACTATCTAAAAACTTAGAAAATTAGCGAAAAATTATAAACATTCATCACTAATGAAATAAAAGTAGTAGAGTAATCTGAGATAATCCTAGAAAAAAACTAATCTAAGACTATAAACAGCAATAAATATGGTCTATCTATCTTTAAAAAGCAACCAAATAGATGTAATCTACCCTAAATTTTTTTAATGTAACCAGATACAAGTAAAATTACAAACATAATCAAATCTAGGTCATTGAAATAAAAGTACAAACATTCATCACTAATATCTGTAATACAAAATTACCAAAAACTTTAACATTTACCTATGAGAAAAATAAAATGAAAATGGTAAAGTAAAAATGATGTATTTACAATATTCACCATAAAAACCATAAGTAAATTTACAAACTTCACTGAAAAAATAAAATACCAATTTATTACTGGAAATTTACAATATTCACTATAAATTTACAATCTTCACATAAATTTTTTTTTAGAAATTTCTGGAAGCTAATCCCACAAGTTCGAATGCAAATACTACTTTCTTTGAATGATCATAAAAGCAATGGAATGCTTACTTGTTTGGGTCCATGACAAGGGGCATATCAGCTGGTTGGGCTTCCTGCGACTTTCTCAGTTACAACGGCGAAGAGGCGCAAGAGACAGTCATGCCTACAACGGCGAAGGGGTGCAGGAGACGGTCACGCCTACAACGGTGAAGGGGCGCAAGAGACGATCACGCCTACAACTGGTCGTGGCGGGAGGAGCGGCAGATCGAGTGTGGGAGACGATCACTACAATAGGAGGGGCGGATCGGGCGCGAGAGGAGGGGCGGATCAAGCACGAGAGGAGGGGCGGATCGAGCGTGAGAAGAGGGGCAGATCGAGCAACCAATCGCTGTGATAGAAGCGATGGATCGAGGTGAGGGTATTTTCAGGGTGATCGGCAACGAAGGTAGGGCTAGGGTAGTGCAAGTTAGGAGACATGTTTATCAGGAAAAAGGAATGAGGGTATTATCAAAATTTTACATTTAATTGTTACAATAAAAGAAACTACTACAATTACTATACATTTATCCTATTTTACTTTAATTACTATACGTAACTAACTACATATAATAAAAATCTCATCCAACCTCGTTAACAAACATAGCCTAAGAGATTAGTAATTAATTAATTAAGACCCCTTGCAGCAATGTCAGCCCACGAACGTGGACCGTCAGGGTCAACAGTAGAGGTGGCACCATCGATTCGAAGATCATTGAATCTCATCTTCTTTACCAACCTTACTCTTTTATTTTAAGAGTAAAAAAAAGTAATTTGTAAGTAATTGTAAGATACGATGAAGAAGAAAAGTGATTTTGATAATAGAAAAGTTAGATTAAAAAATATAAATGTTATTATGAAAATAAAAGTAATTTGTAAGTAAATAATTGTAAGATACGATGAAGAAGAAAAGTGATTTTGATAATAGAAAAGTTAGAATAAAAAATATAAATGTTATTATGAAAATAAAAGTACTTTTATAAGCAAAGAATAAAGAAAAATAAACGATATTCAAGAAAAGAGGATAGGAAAAAATCGAATGAATGATTGAGATGATAACCTCAATGCGCCCAGAGAAGGTAATGTGATTTCTGTGCAGCCAGGAGAAATAAATAAAAAAAGCAATGAACACGTAAAGCCATCCAAATAGGTTTAGAGAAGCAAACGTTGAGATTGATCGATATTAAAAGATAATAGCTTTGAATAAAAAATTATCAAGAATCAAAAGTCAAGTGCAATCTAAAATGATATGCTCGGTAGATTCGATCCTTAATTAGGTTACAAGCCATGATGCAGATAGCATCTTCTATCCATCCACGCCGAAGAAGCTTTTCTTTGCAAAGGAGTTTGTCATGTATAATAAACCACAATAAAATTTTCATCTTCAAAAGAACCCTAGCTAGTTGTCCAAATTTCCTTGAACAAACTGAAATATAATAGACACCAACATCAATCAGATAGCAATAACAAGATTTAAAAGTGAAAGAGGCGAAGTTAAATTTCATTCAACTACATTTGTTTGACTAGAAAGCTGGCAATGCTCTAAGATAGAAATTAAAGGAAATGAATGATATATATCGGTAGGGTTAATATCATACATAAAGGCAATAATTAGAGGCCAAATGGGGAATAGAGCTCCTGTAACAGTAGCTATGGATTTTAACTGTGACTTTTTTAAAGTTACAAGCTAGCAATGAAGATATCTTTAAAGAGAGTTATTTGTGAGAGAGCCCACAACAATGGTACCGTATATAGTGCCTATATAAAAACTTTACCATACACACATGCGCACACACACACACACATAACTTAAAAGATAGAAATAAATTAACTAAATGACTCAACTATGATGTCCCGATTAAATTGAGAGAACAAAAGCCTTACTGTGCAACTCAAAACCGAAGAAAAGAAATGAAAGAGTTGACAGAGGAGTAGGAAATTCAAAACAATAGAAGGAATTAAAGATTAAGCTTTGTTTTCGTCGTCTCCCAA
>JAMKPZ010002495.1:0-31099 GCA_024699675.1 Amphibolis antarctica
TTTTAGTTCGACCATTATTACATAGAGCGGAATCTGCATATAACTCTATTATATGTTACAATATATCTAGAAGTATATAATATATCATAATAATGTAAAATATATTTTATTATATGCTATATATTATAGCATAATATATTATATTTTATAATGTATATTATGGCATAAGTATGATATATCCAACAGGTACTAATATAGCTAATATAAAATATACGTAATAAAAAATATTTGTATGCATGTCTGTGTCATTATCGAGTGTTGTGTCGTGTGGTGAAACATACGTGTATCTCTCTCTCTCCCTCATGTTTTAAATAATAATCGAAAATAGCTCTAAGAGCTACTTTTGTTTTTCTTGACGTTTGCTACTCTTATTTTTGGACGATTTTTCTAGCATTGGTTGTCTGAGAGCTAGGTGGTATTTTTCTTGATAAAATCTCCAACAACTGGAGAAAAAAACCAAATCAAGAGGAATTTGGAAAGAGAAGTGATATGGAGTAAGAAAACGTAGAGAGCTTACCTCGAGAACCACTCAGGAAAATCTTACAAAACTGTTGGTGATCGGGAAGATTCGTGTGCATCGAAAAGTTTGAAAATGGAAAATTAGAAAAATATATTAGGAAATTTGTGAAATCACCGAAAAGGAATCTCTTAAAAATGAAAGGTTAAATGAAACAAAAGAAAGAATAGTACTGACATGGAGGATATTAAGAGGATTTGTCTTTAAATAAAAAAAATGATTAACAAAATTAACTTATTATTTTTCAGATTTTTTATACATAAAATTTTCATTATATTATAAATTAAAGAATTATAAAATCATATTTTAATGTATTAAAAAATAATTAAAGAAAAAATCTATCTAAAAAATTGCAAACAAACAAGCATATTTATATTTAACATTTTCAAAAGCTTAGAACTCGTTTGTGTACGTTAAAAAATGAGAAATGAAAATGTTAAAAATATAGAATATATTTAATTTTTTAAAAATTAAATATAAATTTTTTTATATTTTCATAAGCTATATAAATAATTTTATAAAAAAATTTTATTTCCAATTTTTTAAAATTTCAACAATAATTTTTTTTAATTTTTCCTTTTTATTAATTTTTAGGAGGCACAGATCCAAAAAATTTTAGAATTATTTGTGTGCGTTATGAAAATTTTAAAAAATTAATTTTTTAAAAAATATAAATATATGATATTTTAAAAAATTTATATTTAGGGTGATGAATGCATAAATACCTAAAAATCTAAAAAATTTTAAAATTTTCATTTTTAAATATTTCCAAA
Source organism: Amphibolis antarctica (assembly GCA_024699675.1). NCBI lineage: Eukaryota > Viridiplantae > Streptophyta > Magnoliopsida > Alismatales > Cymodoceaceae > Amphibolis > Amphibolis antarctica. Next base: position 1,291 of record JAMKPZ010002495.1, read on the forward strand.
AAACACAAATAACCTCCTCTTAAGGTTAAGTTCCATTACCCGTCAAAAAAAAGAGCTTAAGGTTACTTTCTAAAATTACAAACTTATATTAAGGTTAACCATATTCAATAGACTCGACTCGCGGATTAATATTAGTTGAAGTTGCCAAATTCATGCATGGGCTTTGATCGAAGGCAACGTCAGATTCCTAATCTTTGACGTGCCCCCGCCCTACACCGCTTCCAGCCGAAACCACCGCTCCTCCACGTCTCCACCACCGCCTCCCTCCTCCGTGCAAAAACAACCACCTCCGGCTGATCTTCATCACCTCCGACCAACATCTGATGACGCCAGGCAGAACCCACCGGCTGCCGTCGTTGCCAAGCCGCCGCCGACACCACCAATACCTCCTCCTCAGCGTCCTCCACCTCCTCCTCTCCCTCCCCCTCCCCTCCCCCGCGGTGGGCTCGTCCCCGGTCAAATTCACCCCGGTGGACAACTTCCTCCTCGACTGTGGATCTCCGACCGAAACCAGGCTGGATGATGGCCGGACGTTCAAGTCCGACGCTCAGTCCTTGGCCTACCTCTCCACCTCCGACAACATCAAGGCGACCGCAACCTCGGACGGGGAGGCCTCCAGCTCCTCCTACCCATACCTGCCCCTGTACCTCTCCGCCAGGATCTTCCTGGACAGATCGACGTACAGCTTCCTGGTCTCCCAGCCCGGTCGCCATTGGATTCGGCTCCACTTCTTCCCCATGCAGAACCCGGACTACAACTTCACGGGTGCGGTGTTCACCGTCACCACCAACGATCTCGTCCTTCTCCACGAATTTTCGTGCCCCGCGCATGCCCCTGTCTTCAAGGAGTACCTTCTGGTCGCAGAAGCCGATAGGCACGGCCCATTCTCCGGTGAATCATCGGCGGCGTGCTTCGCATTTGAATACATTCTATTCATTCTTCTTCATCTTCTGATCGCAGAGTCTCCATCGTCTTCACGCCGACGAAGGGCTCCATCGCCTTCATCAACGCCATCGAGTTCGTCTCCGCCCCTAATTCTCTCATACAGCCATCGGCGACCGCCGTCTCCTCCCAGGGAGAATTCACCGGTCTGACCGACTACGCCTTCGAGGTCGCCCACCGAATCAACGTCGGACCCTACATCCCGCCGGCGGAGGACACCCTGTCCAGGATTTGGGACTCTGCAACCCCTTTCTTGAAAACCCCATCGTCCGTGAAGAACGTGTCCGTCCCATGGCGGAAGGTGAAGTACCCGGACGACGGCGTGTACGACCCTCTCGTTGCGCCGAGCCTGGTCTACTCCACGGCGGACCAGATGGCGACCGCCAACGTGTCGGACCAGAACTTCAACATCACCTGGGAATTGCCCGTCGACGACACCTTCTCCTACTTGGTCCGTATGCACTTCTGCGACATTGTGAGCAAGACGCTTAACGACCTCTACTTCAACGTCTACCTCAACGGATACATCGGTGTTGACAACCTCGACCTCTCGACCATAACCGCCGGCCTCTCCATCGTCTACTTCAAGGATTTCCTCGTGAATTCCTCAATGATCGTCGACTCCAACGTCCGCGTCCAGATTGGTCCGGCGGTGGAAGAGGACACCGGCAACGTCAACGCCATTCTGAACGGGGTCGAGGTTATGAAGATGAGCAACGCCGCGGGTAGTTTCGACGGATTCTACTCCGTCGACGGGACGTATCGTGGGGCTGATCCGGCCGCCAGGTGGAAGAAGATCTTGGCCATTGTCGGACTGTCGATGGCGTTCATTGCATTGGTTTTCCTGGCAATCGTGTTCTACCGATGGCGTCGCCGCCCCGTCGACTGGCATAGAAAAGGAAGCTTCTCCACGTGGTTACTCCCCATCCACTCCGGCGAAACCACCTTCACCAATGCCTGGAGTAAAGGAGGTAATCAGCAACTTTTTTTTTATATATTTTTAAATTTTAAGGTAATCAGCAACTTAACTGTTGTTATCTAGCAAATTTTTCGATATAGATATATAATTTATCTTATTAAAATTAACTAACAAGTATTATAAGAATTATAGTTAACAGATCGATGATGAGGTCGTTCCTAGGTCGCCAAAATCGAAGAATAGATCGAGGTGAAAGACAGAGTAAAAAATGGGGTGATTGTATTTGCTCCAAAAATACTTTCAAGGAAACAATATAACGCATTAACATACAAGTAAATTAAAATTACCTTACATACCACGATTAACAGTAACTACCCAATAAATAACAGACAAAAATAACTTAATAACAATACAAGTTATAACAAATGACACAACACATCCTATTATTTTTTCAGTCCCTCGCAAGCTCATCATAGGTGTTATATATCACATATGTGAAATTAAAGTAAAAACATAAGCATTTGGTGCAGAGTGAGTGGCCTTTTTGGAATCCTTTAAGAAGTGACGGCCAACATGTCATGACCCTACAACAAGGAATTCTTTTTTTTAAAAAAAAATACACCTTGCTGTAGTATTCATCACGTGGAGGTCACTTGCAAAAAAGTGTTTAATTACAAGAATAAGGGGGATTAGGCTAAAATTCTATTTAAAATTGTAAAAAACTAAGTGATAAAACCCAAAATAAAAGGACTGGGCCAGCCCAACAAAAGGGAGAAGAGAACACACTTGCCACGTGGTAGCGATGTGGATGGCACGTGTCAAACACGTGGCTGACACCTGGGCGGAAAATCATAGCTAATAACGTTCTGGCAATCCAACCAATGGAGAGACCTTAACCAGTATAGAGGAAAATCTATCAACCTGCAAGAAAGTTCTGACAAACGGATATTCCATTTGGTGGCAGTGGAAATTTCACTTAGGGCCTAGAATATTTGTTCACAAGTTTAAGAAAATTTGTTCAGTCTATAAAAGTTCTTCATAGATTTAGTTACAGAATATTTGATAGAATTTAACAAAAATTCTGTCAACCAACAAAAGTTCCTATGAGAGACATAGGAAATTACATCAAGGCCAATGAATATTTGGCCAACCCAGAGGAAAAAATGTCCAAGCTGGAGGAAAATTTGTCCACTTTAGAGGAAAATCAGCCCACTTCAAAGGAAAATCCGTCAATAACTAGAAAATGGTCAAACAAGTCATGATGAAGAAACTGCAAAACATCCAAACGAGAATTAAATATGAGATATGGTAGGCAATAAAAGACCAAAAATGTAAATGCACCACCTAATGAAGGTCCTTTTAAAATAAAAGACCTCCCAAAAAAGAAAATGCTTTTGAAATTGCTTCACCAATATTTCATAGTGGAGATCCCCATGCAAAGAGCAACATGAAAACACCAGTAACCTAAGCATACACTAGAACAAAAAAAGGACAACAAGCAAATTGATCGGCCAAATTAATTAAGAAGAGAATGATGATGCACTGACATGCAAGAGGTCTCTGAAAAAAAGTGACCTCCCAAAAGACACAAGTTGGCGATATCATTCTAGGATTGTCAATCCTAAAGAGAATTAAGTATGCTTATCCTAAAGTTAATGTTTTCAAAGCTATAGTTTTATCTGCTCAAGAAGAATTCCAATCTGCCCATAATCCCACATATGCATAATGAGTCGTTGAGAGACCACTTGAAATCGAAGATCAATGTTTTGAAAGAGACATTGACAGACATTGACAACGATGCTTCCAAATTTCCCAAAGCAGCATAGCCATTAAGAATTTGTAAAATTGCCAGGTAAAATCTTTCTGTGAAGTAACTAAACATTTCCACACCCATCTTTGTCAATCGATGGAATTGTGAAAGCGCAACTCTAGTAAGTTACAACACCATTCTTGAGCTTGTAAAGCAAGGTCACCATAGAAGAAAAGGTGAGGAGAAGACTCTTCCTAAGGGCTAGTAAAGCAACAGCTACAAATGGAGGCAAAAGAGATGGCTAACTCCACCTAACTAGATCAATAGGAAGGATATTGAAGAAAAGCTTTCACAAGAAGAAAGACACCTTGGTAGGAATAAATCTCTGCTAGAAACCCAAGAGATTTCCTTTTAAGATTGTAATGCTTAATACTCTCCCAAGCAGATGAGACAGAAAAGACACTAGTGGAAGTAAGATTCCAAGAAAGAATTCAGAATCTATTGAATCAGCTCATCAAATTCCATGAGTGAGGAAAAAGTAGCTTGAGGTGAGTTAAGGATGTAGAAAATAACTAAGAAGTAGTTGTTCCTTTTCAAACAATGAGGAAGTAATCTAAGTAAAGGAGTGGTTCGATGTTTTGTGCCCCATTATGGGTATTAATGAGAGGGGTTGCTTGAAGTGTCTCCTCACATAGGGTCCCAAATTTGGAAATTAAGGAGTGTCTCCTAGACTCCTTTGTCTTGGTATCATCATGGTGTTTCCTTGATTCCTTCGTCTTTGTGTCATTTTGGTGTCTTCTTAATTTATCTGTCTCAATGTAATCCTAATATCTCATTGATTCCTCTGTCTTAGTGTAATCTTAATGTTTCTTCGATTCCTCTGTCCTAGTGCCATCCTTCATTAGGCACCCCCACTTGAGAAAAGTTCATCCTCAAGCATTGTTCAAGGTCATTAGACTTCAATAAGTGGTAGTCAAATAGATCGGTGACATTGAATGTGGAGAGATTGAAAATAAAGGGATTATAACACTTATTTTCGAGTTTGTTGCAAGCATCAATTAGGAATCATTCTATATAATACCGTGACTAAATATTCTTCATCAAAAAATTTATGCCATTTATGGGAGTCAATGGTGGCTTTGTAACAGTCATTTGCTCGGTTGATGTTTTCATGTACTTCATAATAAATGTCATAAACATCTGCAAAGAGTTAGTCAACCTTATTAAGAGTGGACAGCAATAGGACTAAATTGACACGATGAGTGGGTAGACGATTGTAGATGATAGTGAATGGTACTTTGCCAATGGATTCGTTAATCATGCTATTATAGGTAAACTTTGCTTGTGCAAGCACTTGGTCACACTATTTGAGACAGTCATCAAAGTCTTTCAAAGGGTCTTCCAAAAATGTAACAAGAAGTGAGAGTTCCTAACAAAAGTTATCGAATGAGGTACACCGTTGAGACGACTAACTTCTTGAAAGAACAAATTGGTAATGTTGCATGTGTCTAATGTTTTCTTGCAAGGGATGAAATGGGCCATTTTTGAAAAGTGATCGACCACAACAAAAATCGAATTCTACGTGTCAGTGGTAGTTCTATTATGAAATCCATCGAACTTGTGGCATGGGGAGAGGAGTGTATAGACTCGTATTCTATGTTTGTCAAATGGTGGCTTGAGTTGCAACCAACATAATTATTCTTGCATTGCAACTATGATCTTATCATGATCCGGATGGCCGCCAAGTTCCACATTATGCAACTTACAAACCACCTTGTTGCGTAAGAAACTTTAAGGAATATAAAGTTGTGTTCTATGAAAAGTAAGTTGTCATGTATTAAAAAGTTTTTAAATAGATATTGTTGGTCACAACGGACCCATATGTCTTTGAAATCATCATCATCGATGTAGAGCTTTTTTAAGCAATCAAAATTAGTTCACTTCAACTGTAAGGCAATGACGAGGCATGTGCAATGGCTAAGTGTGTCAAACACCTTGTTGAACTAGCCAACTTTATGTTTGAAGGTAAGTAACCCATCGTGCATGCATACGGTTGATGGTGAAGGATTGGTTGAGTGGCTTGAGTGCTTCGTGGTTGGTATGCGAGATAAACTCCTTTTGTACGAGATAATATTCCCAATGTTTGAACACTTGAATGATGGCATATAGTTTAAATTTGTACATGGTCCACTTTTGACGAGACTTAACGAGCTTCTCACTAAAGTAGGTGATATGGTGATTTTCTTGAAATAATACAACATCGATGTTGGTTAAGGAAGTGTCACAATGTAGTTCAAAGATCTTCTAAAAATTTGGTAAGGCCAAGACAAGCATAGAGCTTTATTTTTCTTTAATAAGAATGAAAGTGCATTCAATTGTATTACTCTATATGAGTTTGTTTTGTCTCAAATAATTAACAATTAGTGCAATGAATCTATTGAAATGATAAATTAATCATTGTAGAATGTGGTGAGCCCATAAAAGTTATGAACTTCGCCAATTATTGACAACTAGGGCCAATCATGTAGGACTTGAATCTTACTTTCATTAAACTGCATCTTTAGAATTAGTGACAGCCTAAGACAAGTAGTTGTGGAGTCATGTAATAACATTTTTTTGAATTTAATAAAAAATTATATTGTTGCAAAGTGAAAAGAACTTTCCTCAAGTAGTGCAGATGGTCTCTCTTAGTTCAACTACAAATGAGAATGTCATTGAAGTATACAACGATACACCATCTAGTGAAAAGTTTGAGTACTTGTGTCATGAGATATTTAAATGTATTGTAGGCATTGGAGAGGTCAAATGGCATGAACAACCACTCATATAACCCTTCTTTTGTCTTAAAAATAGTTTTCCATTCGTAATGTACCCTCCTTGATTCTTATTTGGTGTTAGCCACTTTTCAAGTCAAGTTTAGAGAAAATATGAGTGTTTGCTAACATGTTAAGCATATCATCCAATTGGAGAATAGGGAAGAAATATTTTACCGTATTTTTGTTGATGACTTGATTATCAATATACATGTGTCATTCACTATTTTTCTTGGAGACAATCAAGGCTAAAACCATGTAGGGACTACGACTTTGTTGGACTAGCCTACGTTGGACAAGATCTTGTACCTACTCCTATAGGATTTCTACTTCTTTCGAACTTATTTAGTGATGAGGAAGACTAAGCAATTGCGACCCAAGGATGAAAACAATTTGATGTATGATGTCATGTAAGGGAGGCAACCCGCTCAACCTGTCTTATAATGTCATGTAGAATGACTTGGACTTGTGTGGAACTTCGTCTCTAGATGATTATCCTTTGCCTATGAGTACTAAGGTGTAAGTCTCTGTTGTAGTGCTCAAATCATGTGTAAATGACGGTAGGACCACAACCATAGAGATGGTAATAATGTCTCCTTCACAAATGCACCCTATCTCATACAGATAGCAATGTTCTTCCATGGAGAGGCCAAGTCATTCAACAATTTGATGGGACATGATGCTGTCTATACTTCATTTATTGATGATGACATTACATGTGTGTTTAATCACGATGCAACAAGTACGAAACAAGTTATGACACTGGAAGTGGATTCTAATACAAGAGTGTTTGATCACGTCCAAACCACTCCAAATGATCATCAATGATGGAAGTGGATTCCAAACAAGTTCTATCAATGTATCCCATGAGACAATGACTCATCAGATAGATTCAAAAAATGATCTCCATGTTAAAAACTTGGATTCGCCCAACTTTATTGGAACAAAGTTGGAGACATTCGCCATTGTTAGAAGATGAGCAGTTGGGATGGACAACAAACAACTACAAATAAACCTCTTGTTTATTAAGATTGGGTGCTGCCATTAAGTTAAAACACTAAAGTGATAGCAAGAAATTTTCAATTTCTCTTAAGGTATAATGTAGCACCTACAGGTCCGTGTCGAATGTGACCATTGTTCATCTAATCTTCAGCTTTCAATCATAGCTCTCTTTTCACGTAAAGAGCTAGGTATTCTCTCAAACACGGGTGACTTAGTTAGGACATACGAAGGAGCAACATGTGTTGGGCACTTAACAATCTCCCGGCATGCGTGCACGCTCAACGCACTCGTTGAGACTCGAACATGAGACCTTCTGCTCTGATACCACTTATTAGGATCAGGTACTATCACTAAGTTAAAATCTCAATGTGATAACAAAAGCTTTTCAATTCTTTTTAAGGTACAGTGCAACACCTATTGGTTTGTATTAAGTGCGGCCCTTGATCATCTGATCCTCAACTTTCAATCATGACTCTCTTGTCACAGTAAAGCGCAAGACATCCCCTCAAGCGTAGACGACTTAGTTGGAATATGTAGAAGAGCAACACATGCTAGACACCTAACATCGTTGTTAGCAATGTTCGATTTAACGACTATCGACAAGTAACGTAAAAAATGATCTATCCTCTGATACTAAAATAAAGATTGAAAACTTTAGGCTGGAAAAACAGAAGTAAAAGATAAAAGATTAAAAAATAAAGTAATTGTATTTTCTTCGTACTTATATACTTTCAAAAATATATATAATGTAACCCTTTAATTTACTAATAAAGTTACGTGACTTATAAAAAACAAACAAATTAAAATAACTTAATTACAAGTTATAACAAATGACACAACATAACCTATTATTTTATCATTTGTAACGTGAGACTATACTATTCAACAAATCAAATCATCCACCATTGAAAGAATTTATGCTTCTGTAAAATATAAAATAAAATAAAATAATAAATCAAATTCCTTAACATTTTCCAATATTTCCCGGTGGAATATTGATCATGCATGTGTTCGATTTTAAACCAGGGGCAACCAAGCGGCGTTTCAGCTCGAAGAAAAGCAAGGGCAGTTCGGCCTACATTTCGTCGGCGCTTGGGATCGGTCGATACTTCTCCTTCTCGGAGCTTCAAGAAGCGACGAAGAACTTCGACGAGAAGGCGGTGATCGGCGTCGGAGGGTTCGGAAAGGTGTACCTTGGGCAACTGGAGGACGGTACTAAACTGGCGGTGAAGCGAGGGAACCGCTCGTCGGGGCAAGGGGTCAACGAATTTCAGACGGAGATACAGATGCTGTCGAAGCTCCGTCATCGTCACCTCGTGTCTCTCATCGGCTACTGCGACGAGCACATGGAGATGATACTAGTGTACGAGTACATGGCCAACGGACCTCTCCGAGACCATCTCTACGGCAATGGCAAGCTCACCCCGTTGCCGTGGAAGCAACGACTGGAGATTTGCATCGGTGCGGCTCGGGGTCTCCATTACCTCCACACCGGTGCGGCGCAAGGAATCATCCACCGTGATGTGAAGACTACCAACATTCTTCTGGACGAAGCCTTCGTCGCCAAGGTCGCCGACTTTGGCCTCTCGAAGGCGGCGCCTTCGATGGAGCAAACGCATGTTACCACCGCCGTCAAAGGAAGCTTTGGGTAGGTGACACGGTTGCTAAGTCTGTAATCAAATCAATGAATCATATATATGTGTGTGGCCGCTACGACAAAATTGCAGAGCACAAAACCGAAAACGTTGATCGTTGTGGCAGATATTTGGATCCGGAGTACTTCCGCCGGCAGCAGCTGACGGAGAAATCCGACGTCTACTCCTTCGGGGTGGTCCTTATCGAGGTGCTTTGCGCGAGGTCGGCCATCAACGCGGAGCTTCCGCGGGAGCAAGTGAACCTGGCCGAGTGGACGATGAAATGCCACCGGAATGGAATGTTGGACAAGATCATGGACCCACATCTGGCCGGGGACGTCAGCCCCGCATCCCTGAAGAAGTACGTGGAGGCGGCCGAGAAGTGCCTCGCCGAGTACGGCGCCGACCGGCCGTCCATGGGCGACCTCCTCTGGAACCTGGAGTACGCCCTCCAGCTCCAGGAGACCACCAAGGGCCAGGCTGCCGACAACGACCCCGTGGATAAAAGCTCCAAGCACATCAGGTTCGCGCCTCTGGTGAGCATAAGGGAGCACGACCCGACGGCCTCCGACGAAGACAGAGGCAGTAGCGACAGCGACGGGGAGGACAGATTTGTCCGCGCAAGATGAAGGGAGATTTGTCATTTGTAAAGCTGCGTTGAAGGATTATGCTAATTAATTAAATTAATTAATTAATTGTTTTGCATTAGCAGATAGCAAAGACTAGATAGTGCCCGGTTTTGCAGTTGGTCGTTATGTTGTTCATAATATTAGTTAGGTATGTTTTGCAAAACCTGTTTCTTATAATTATGAGGTGTTTGTTAGATCAACTAAATTATGAGGTATCAGCATTGTAGAGAAAGCAAAACACTTGATGATCAAGACCCTTACACTAATATGATTTTAGCATATTTTGTTGAAAATGCACTGAACCTTGGAATAGATTTTCTAGGTGAAGTAGACGTGGCTGTTGGTGCGTGGTGAAGACGGAAGGAGCTAGTGAAAGGTCGCGATGTTGAGATAGCGTTCGATGAGAATTATCTACGGAAGGAGCTAGCGAAAGGAAATCAACCACACTTTATCTTCGGCAGCTGGAAATTATCCTATCACAAACGAGGGCAATGAATTTTAATATAGAATTATATATAATCAATCCCTCATCTCAATTAGAGTGAATAGGTCTTTAGGACGGCAAATTACAAATTGTGTTTCACAAGGAGGACGCATCACAGACAATGAAGCAGACAATCCCACCATTTCTCGGAAAAATAAAAGCAAGGTCTGTATAAAGATTGATAAACAGCATTTACGAGACTGACGACCATACGATGATTAGCAACCTAGCCAGAATAAATAATCTCATGGAAACAGATGCATTCCCATGGTACTTCGAGTTCTAACACATATCTCTCTTGCAAACCTCCTGGTAAACATAACAGAATAAATAGGTTTACTTGGGTCCAATGTCCTTGAGGGAACAAATCTGTTCTTCGCCCATCGCAGACATAACAGTAACTACCAGATCCTTCCCCTCAGCAAAGCCGCTCTTGATCTGCATTTAGTAAGTAATTAATTATCCAAAATGAAAGCATGATTTAACAACATAATCGTGAAATCAATCAATTCAACCAATGGTTAACCACAACTTGGATCATTAACCAACCCTAATCAAGGTTTAACTACAATATAGCTAACGGCCTAACCATAAAACAGTTTACTTATCCAAAATGGTTGGCCCACATCACATGTCCATCTACTTCTAAACCGAAGCGTTTAACAGACGTAACTCATAGACACTACTTTTTTGATAAAAATGGACGTACCCGGGAAAGGCCAGAATAACTTTTTTCAACGCATTTATTTCAATGTTAAAAATGATCTTATAAAGCATATTCCTGCTGTCAATGAAGCATGCTCTGTTCTGAACAAATGAAAAATGCGTCATTATTCGAATTGAAAAAAGGCAGACTTTCCGTAATAAAGAACATTCAATTTTAGTAATTCATTCAATAAAGAACATTCTAAACGCATAATAAATCAGAAGTCGCCATAAGTCCGTAAGACCAACAAATAAATATTTTTCACTAACGCAATATATTGCAATTAAGGCATATTATTTTTTTAAAATTAACTTCACCCACATTAGTAATCTTTGATATGACCATAGAACAAATTATAATTTCAAAAAGTCAATATTTACTTCGGAGAAAACCAGAATATTAAGGTGAATGAATGAATTGCCCATCTCTACAGCAGGCGCTTTAATTAAATCAAAAGAACACTAGGATAGAAATAACCAATATCAGATTAGTTCTGCCTGCCAACAATGCTTTACTGGTTTGTTCCTACTTGGGTGTTAATCTACTGAAAAAATTTATCATGGCACAAGCAAAGTACATTTTTCCTACAGATATTTTCATACACCAAAAAGAATACTCATTCTAACAAATGCATCACTAAACTTGCTTCAAATTCTCTAATCATAAAAATGTTCCCTACTAGAAGAAATGCATCGTCAAACTTGTCCTGCAAATTTTAGTAATGTTACTTTCACATGAAGGGTGCAAACTCGTCACCACCTATTATAACACCTTAAGTTCTAGAAGGTGGAATTTAAATTCAAGAGATACGCTAATTTTTTGTTTAAGATGCAGCCAATAAAAAGCAAATATAATAGTATTTTCAAGTATCATTCAAGCTGAATTATCCATGTTGCATGGTGAAGAAAAATAATCAAGCTACCTGAGTAAGCAAGTTCTCCTCCGTTGGAAGCCTCAGATCATCCTTGGTGTTACCATTTTCGGTAAGCAGACTCACCTAAACACAAGCCATCAATATGCATTACCAGCCAATGAAAAAAAGAAAAGGTCTGCGAGAACATAAGAGTAATAGAGCCACATACAAATCCATCCTCAGAGATATCAATTAACTGATAATCAGTACGACTGACGTGAGGAACCTGTAGAAGTATCAAAACATGTTACAGTGATGAAAAAAAGAGAGCTATCCACTAAAAACAAGTACTTACATCACAGTTGTGAGACGAGGGCACAATATCCTCCAGTTTTTTGCCAGTGAAGATATCAATACCGACAAAGTGGCATTTTGCATGACCATGCTTTCCAGTTTTTGAAGTCGAAACTTCAACAACCTATACCAATATGTATTTTTTTAAAAAAAAATCAACCATGCAGATCATCAACGTCTGAGGATGTGATCAATGGAGCAGTCACATTGAAGCAACTGAATGTAGTAAATGATTCTTACTAAACAATGTTCACTAGCAAGCATAAAAGGAACATATCTACCACATCATTCTTTCACAGCTAACTTGTGAAAACAATTTTAAGATGGGAAATAACATTAAAAATAATCAAATACTAAAAGAACAAAAAATTGAATGTTTGGTAAGGGAAATCAAAGAGAAATATGACGTAAGCTGCCATTAAAACGGTATAAACGTTTTCCTCTTCAATCTATTTCACTTTTTGGGAGAAAAGGAAAAAATAGTTTCGGAAAATAGTCACTTTGCCATTTTAACAGACGAAAAACAGCCATTTCGCAATTTTCGGAAAATGGCCATTTCTTCCGTTTTTGGCTATTTAAATGGCCATTTTCTAGATTTTATCTTATGAGTTGTTTTCACCTGTTACTTATTTTGTTGTTAATAAACTTAATTATACTTTTCATATATTTATTTAAGTTTTGAACTTAATTATTTATTCTCAATTCATAATTCCCCATAATAAAATGTTTTTTGAAATTGTGCAAGATGTAATTGAATTACAATTTATTTGACTCAATTATTTTGGTGATTATGATACATATATATGTGTAAAAATATTTATATTTATCCATTTTTATTTATATCGTTTTTCACAAAATACAAATTTAAATCGTTTTATTTAAAGAAAGATTTGAATTTCCTAAAGATTTTATTAAGAACTTAATTAAAATCTCCTTGACACAATGAAAAATAACAATCACAATCGAAAAATACTTAAAAATATACTTAATATATAATTTGAGGTGTACGGAAAACACAAATAGTGCCTAGTATAGAAAGACCATTACATATCCAAATCTACATTTGGATCTATGTTTCCACCACAATTTTTCGCCACTGCGTAGCTTTACATTGAAAATTTTGTCCCATCACTTCAAGATTATCATTATAATTTTTTATTCATAAAAAATCACTTAAAAAGCTACAAACAGTAATGCTTTTTAACAATTTATCTTTTCTAATAAAGTTGTGATCTCAATCATAATTTCAAACACAACCTAATAAATTCAATGAAAATTTAAAATCGTTTTAAGACGAACACAAATTTCAAACTTGAACTAGAAACAATTCAATCGTTTCACCTTTTACCACGAAGAAAAATTATTTCACATCCTTGTAGCATCCCTAACTGAGCTTCTGAATTTAATAATATTTTAGTCAAAAATAAAACAGATAACATATGAGAATGATTCTCTCATCAACCTAATGCATGATGCAGGCATACATACTGACCCACATGCGTCGATTATTGCCCCTAAAATTACGAGTAAGGGAGAATCCGCACATGACGAACGTTCTCTCCCTCCGTTAACTTCAATCCAAGCGGATTAAAAAAAAAACAATCCAAGCGAATTAAAAAAATAATTAATAAACACACAAAAAACAGGGAAACAGATCTAATCGCCAAACCAAATAAAAACAACCAAAGAAACACTGGAATACACAAACCTCCATAGATACAGAAGTATAAATCTAAGATTGACAGAAATCAAAACCATCGGCGCAGCGCGATCAGGAAGAAGCAGCAACAAAGAGCATAGAACCACAGAACAAAAGAGAAGAAACGAGATGAGAATGGACGATGAAGATTCAAGAGTCTGCTGGACCTTGCAAGGGCGTCCCTTAGTGACGATGTAACCATTCTTACGGATGGTACCGGCTTGCTGCGGATAGGTCTTGGAGGCACCGGCGTCGGCCTTGGACTCGAAGTGGTGCTCCTCGTCCGACATGATGCTCGCTGCTGCGTGATGAGGAAGACGATCAACAGCACTAGATCGGAGTAGAAACCTGGGTTAGGGTTTCACGGAGAAGAACCGCTCACCAGTCAGAGAGAAGAAGCAGAAAATATCGGGAGACAGCAACGACGGAGGACGGTAGCTCCAGGCAGAGCAGTTGTGGATTATTTATAGGGATGGCTTTTGCCAGCTAACTCCTTTTTTCGGAATTCGGCAGAAAATTCGGTTTTTTTGAATTATTATTCTTAAGCCCTTGATTTTTGCAGATATTTTCGTCGAGATGATAATAAGGAAGGGTCTATATTTTTGGTAAGTATAAAAAATGATAAATTTTTAATTTTTAATTTTTTATTATTTTTTAAAGATATAAATCTTCATAAGATAATTCAATTTCATGAGTAAAATTTTAAACTTAAGGTTATAAGTTTTGAAGAAGATCTTTTAAATGTTTAATAACCTTGAAATAATTCAACTGCATGAATAGAAATTTAAACCCAAAATCATGAATTTTGAAGGAAGTTCTTTAACTACTAGATTTTTTTTTGGAGACATTCATCTTGTCATTTATATGATAAGTAATTCTTAATCTATTTATTCAATAAATAAATTTTCTTAAAACAAGATGAAATGTAATAAATATTTTTTACATAGGGAGAATTTTCATTAATGGTTTTAGTCATTAAAGGTTATTTTTCCTATAAGTATTTACGGCAAGTTGTACAGTTTAAAATAATACATCTTTTTGTAATATTAGTCACTTAATTCATAAAAAAAAGGTGATAGTGATGTAACAAAAAAAAAAAAAAAGTCCAAAAGAAGTGATACTCACAAGAAGTGATACTTTCAGCGGATACCGAGAAACAAGAGGCAGTCGAGATGAGAAGTACCAAGAGACGCTGCTGTTTGCTTGGCCGTCCCGGAGGAGCGACACCTCGCCAGTCGGATCGGGGCCGGGACACGAGTCGCGCGATGGTCGTCACGGAGGACGCCGAACACGTGGAAGGCGGCGGGCTGCGGTGCCCACGGTCGGCGTGGGTAGTACGCTGTGTCGGTGGAGAAAAGGCGACGGAGGCTGGTACACCGACGGCAGCATCAAAATGGATAAGCCTTTTTCTGACGCTGAGATTCGATTTTCAACGCACACGTCATGCTGAGGATAAACGATAAGTTCTTTTTCGTTTTTTTTATAATTATTATTTTAACATAATTTTATTGTATTGGTAGTATTTTGAATTTAAAAGTATAAATTTTAATAAAAGAACTTTATATCACTTCAGTGATATTTTTTTCGTATATTGTTAATAAGATATTTACATTAATAATTAAGAATTTGATATTTGATAAATACGAAAAATATAACAAAAGGTTAATAGATTTGTTAAATACCAGTCATCATCTGCTGACTTCGTTAGTGTAAAAGTTAACTTTTATATATAATTTTTTTTAAAAAAAATTGATTTTACCTCCAACCAATGATTACTTTCGTAACTACAAATTTATAAGTTGTTTACCATGATAAACTTATGACTGGTTTGTTTCTGATTTTAATCATTATAGAGTCAATTCTAATAATTGTATAGAATTAGATTTCATAGTAATTTTACAAATTATATTAAAATTATACAATAAATTATATAAGATAGAAATGTATTAACAATAATATATGAAAATTTGTAGATAATTAGAATTCTTTGTACAAATAATGCCTTAAAAACTTTCATCTAATAATACCTAATGTTGTGTCATTGTGACATCGAAAAACGTCGTTAACTTTGGAAAATAAGTATGCAGACAACAATTTAAAATTTTACTTTAACAAAAAATTTAAGAAAATTATATCTTATTTTAGCTACGATATAATGTACGTATATATATATATATAATGATTAATACATATGTTTCTATACAAGATATGTTTATTTATGTGATAAAATTGCGCAAGATTAGATTCATATTTTTTTAATAAAAAATAAAAAAATATAATAATTAACTCATAAATAAACAAGACTATATATTTACAGCTTGAATTCCTTGACATAGGCATGTCATTTGAAGGCTGCTCCTCCCATTCACAGATGCCGCCTCTCATCAGAGGGAGAGGGAGCTCGATCTAGACCTGAAAATGCCTTAATTCCGCTGGAATCGTTGCTAATTTAGCCGAGAAAAAGGAAGAGGGTTGTTGTTGTCATCACGGTAAAAACCACTTATTAAGCTATGTCCTTATCTCTGATATTGGTAGCATACTTCCGCAGAAACCAATGAAGACAAAACTGAAACATTTTTTGGATTGCAATGGAATTTATTGATCGAATGGCATGTTTCGTGATTTTTTTTTGAAAATTATTACTTTTTAGATAGTTCTACTACATAAGTGAAATTTTAAACTTAAACCATAAGTTTAGTAAAAAGTCACTTAGCCAATAAGATATCACTTCAGTGATTTTGTGTCATGATCTTTCGCCTTTTTATATTAAGGCATTAGGTATTGCTTGTTTTGAATTATGGAGATGTTTTATAAATATGTGATAGCAATCTAATTACAATGAAAATCGAGAAGATTGTGTGATTACTTGGTTGCAAGACGCATAATTTCAAAACATACTTTTTGTTTGATTAAAATATTAACATTTGGGTTATGTAACCTTGTTCCTTTAATTAAACATCAATAATCTCAATCGGATTAATATGGCAATTTATAGTACTTCAAAACCAAATTGATTTTATTCAAATCGTAAAATGTGCATAATTTTAATTTTACATGACCTAGACTCTCCATGAAAAAAATCTTCAGCCACTCACGTACACATTTTTTAGCTAACCCTCCTTTACAAGAAAAATTAGCAATTAATATCATAGACGATTGGATACAGAATTACGTAGAGATGGATCGTTTTGCGTTTTGGATTAAGCCGATCTGTTACCAATTTGTTTTGAAAATGAGTAAGAATGCTCGTTTACGATACACCCTTGGTTTGGCAAGCTCCTATTTGGAAGGCTATAATGACGAAACTTCTCAGCGACCACAGTCTTCATTCCTTTAATTGTACGCCAACTTGCATGCACAAGTTGACCAAACAGTTGAATTGATTAAAACCATGTTATCTCATATTTCCTATTACAATTTGATTCAGTCAACATTTTTTCAACGATTTCTGAAAAACCTTCATGCACAAACCTACACAAGAGACGCAACATTTTTTTTTAAAGAATACATCTTAAGATATTATTCATCAGATTAAAACTGCCTACAAAATATGATGATTACAAAACATGTGAAAATGTCCAAAATATTGAAATGGGTCTCAAAATGGCCCCAATACGGACCAATACGAAAATTCTGGTAAAACCGGGAAAAAACGGTAAAAGCCGAAAAAACCCTATAATATCACATTCGAACAAAATTGTTTACGATTAACAGACACGAGTGACTTGTCAATCGTGTCGTACCGGTCGACACGATTTTTGTGTCGACACAGCTCATACCACCAATGAGTCAACCTAGGCACGACCTGTGGTACGAAAAAATACTATTTATACCGGTCAATGACAAGAGTTTGACCAACATGATTCTTCTTGGAACCCGACGTGGCGACCTGACAGTCGATCTAAGACCCGATGGCCCGTCTCCCCCGTCGGCCGCACGACTTGTTCACGGTTCACCCCCCTCCGACCTTACCCCTCAGGCGGGACGACAGGACCCAACACTGCAAGCCGACTGTCAACCCAATCACCTGACAACCGACTCAATGATCTGACTGTCGACCTAGGTACAGTTTCCCAGCCCACCTGCTCGTGCATACGATCTTTCAAGTGTTCAACCATCAATATTTAAATTTAATTCAATATTCAAGTATTCAACAATTTAATAAATGAGACAATCAAACAACAATGTATATAATTAAATTAAATTTTTATTTATTAATGAATTACGTATTTTATATTTACATTATTACAAATTTACAATTACATTTAAACAAATTTTACAACAAAATTAAATTACATTTTAAAAAAAATTACAAACTAATCTAGGATTATAATTATATGATGATGTTCGAATATCTTCGTCAAATCTTGGATCTTGTAAAAATGCCCAAGAATCTAAAGATGGTCCAACATTTGATTCTGGTATTGTGGACATTGGTAGAGGAGAATGTTTTATTCTTAATCCATATCTTTGTGTATAAATCAAACATTTGATTTAATTGTTCTTCTATTGTACTAACATTTAATCTTAAATCTACATCTAAACTCATTTGTATTTCCCTAATTAATTTACTAGCATATCTTATTTTACACTTAGGATCTAAGCATGCACTCAAAATATAAAATGTAGGGATTTCATTCCAATATTTTAAAATTTTTTGTTTCATATTATTTACTATTGATTCAAAAAATGAATATACCTCATATTTATTAAAAACTCGTGAAATATCATATAAATGATGCAATGCATAGACATACGTAAAATAATAAATTCCTAATAATCTAACCGTTGCATCATAAAAAGGTTTTAAAAATTCAACAACACACTTTACAATTTTAAATTCATTCTCAGTTAATTATTTTTGATAATCATCACAATAATGACAATTATACAAAGATATTATTGAAATTTCATATGGTAATACACTTTCTAACATTAAATATAATGAATTTCACCTATGTTGAACATTTAAAGAAAATTTTTTATGTGACATTTCAAAAGTATCACATGTTTCATCAAATTGTTGCTACCGCTTTCCTGAACTAGTTATAAAACTTACAACATCCCTAATAAGTTCAATATAAATTTTAATTTCTTTTACACCTGATTATACAATAATATTAATTATGACACATACATCTTTGGTGAAATAATTTAAAACCATTTGGTGAACTTATTCTAGTTTTAAACGTTGATATTGTTGCAGTATTATTAGCTGCATTATTAAAAGTTATACTACCTATTTTATTTCTAATTCCATATAAATCAAAAATTTCCATAATGTTTGCAAAAATTGTTTCAATAGTATGTAGATGTTGAATTTTTCTAAATCCTATTAATCTTTTTTGTAAAATCTAATTTTGATCAATATAATGTGCAGTTACAGTTATGTACCCATCCTTAGTTCTACCTGACCAAATATCTGAAGTGCATGCTATACATGTCATTATTGTACTCATAACATTAATAAATTTTAATCTAAACTTATTAAATGAAATCATAATATCTGACCTAATAGTATTTCTAGATACACGTTTATATTGTGGACAATATGATTTACTAATATAATTATCAAAACGTTTATTTCCTCCAAAACTTATTGGTAAATCTTCTGAACAAATAAATCTAGCATGCAAGTCCCTAGCCATTTTAGAATCATAAGTTCATGAACTAACACTACCCTTAGGAGTAAAAGAAAGTTAGGTTTGAATTATTTTATTTTTATTCCTATTTTCACATGTACTAATATGTCTAGTTAAATAACCTGTACTGTCAGACGTTTTGCAAGAGAAGTCAACGTTACAGATGTTGTAAAAAGCTCATTCCTCTTCTGTGCCGTTCGTCATAACTTTCATCATGATTGTGTACTTTGATCAAATGGAAGCTCTCTTCCGAGACTTCCTCGACAGCACAGTTAAAGTTGAAACTCCAATAGTCTCCATTAACAGTATTACTTCAGCTTCAGGAAAGTTTTCTTGAAGATATCCGTAGCCTCCAAAACTTTAGCCTTAATAGTACACCATTGTCTGTCGGCCTAATGACCCAGCGACCAGTCGGCCCGTTCTGCCTCCTCCCGTGCACCAACGCACACGACCGTTCACCCCGACTGCTGACCCAATGACCCAGCGGCCAATCCCCCCGCCGGCCAGACGACCTGTTCTGCCTCCTCCCGTGCACACGACTGTTCACCTCACCGACCACACAACCTGACAATCAGCCCAATGACCCGACAACCCATCCCCCCTACCGACAACACAACTCATTTAACCCCCTCCCACGCACCAATGCACGCAACTGTTCATCCCAACTGCTAACCTAATGACCCAACAGCCAGTCCCCCCACCAGCCAACTGCACAACCTAACGACCGACCTAGTAACCTAACGACCAGCCTAGTGACCCAACAACCTATTACCCGCACACAACCCAACGACCTATCTTGTGCTGGGCCAACTCATGCCTATTTCATGTTAGAATTCGTGCCATACTAGCACGACACGAAAGACCTGAGGGTCCGACTCAAACACGACCCACGACACGAAAAATTTTCATGTCAACGGCACGATCAAACCATGCCAACACAACCCATTGACAAGTCTAGACATGAGATAACAATTCCAATTTTTTTACAATTATTATATTAAAACAATTCTACTACATTAACAAAGTTTCAATCATAATACTATAAATTTTAATAAAAAACTTTTTAACCACTAAGATATCAATTTCGAAATATCACTTTATCTTTAACAATTCTAGTTACTCTTTCTTTTTGATTGGTAAATATATATTATAATATTATATTACAATCAAACATGTATTATAATATTACATGAAAACAAGTCATGCATGTAAAAAGAAGGCATTTTATCTCTTCTCCAAACAGAAGATTAGGATGATAACAGAGTAACATCGCAGTTAGCATTCATTATGCGACGGCGCTGCAAAAAGGACCTGAACGAAGATGCAACCAACATTTTGGTCCTTTCATGCCACTGCAACTGTAAGCATCAACTCCTTGTAAACACATCATTCTGTTGTTCTAACCTTCAAGCATGGCTTTGGCTGCATCAATAAGTGCAGGTCTGATTTCATTAGAAGCACGACCTAGAACCGTGTATCCTTCCTTGTCTTCTATGTCAACGTCAGCACCATGTCTTATAAGGAGGATAGCAACCTAACAACTAATAATTAGCATTGAGAAAATAATATAAAAGGGGACCTGAATCAAAATCAACTAAATCACCAGCATATCCCATGTTCCGTTGCTCTAATGCAGACACATCTAGTTAACTCCTACAATGTCTTCCCTATGTTGTACGAATCATCTCAGGCATGGTCTGTGTTTCTATATTAGATGAAATCACATTCACAAAAGACATGAGTGCCTTATATGATGCAAGGTTTTGGACAGTAAATTTATGGCAAGGGTGATCGAAGATACAGATTATACAAGGTCATGAATCTCAAATACAAGCACCCTACTCTCTGTGGAGACAAGCACAGGAATCTCCCGAAATCGAACATGCACACACATGATGATGCATCACACGTAAAAAAGGTCTTATCCACTGATGAACTGTACTTGTACATTTGCTCAAAGAAACTGGAATTCTGTCCACCTTGCTGTTAGAGAACAATAATTGTTTCCATTTAAAATTTAAAACTTCTTTCATTTTTTTCAGAAAATACTTTTCCAGTACTTTTTTTTAGAAGAACAGGTTTCATGATTCGTTGCATTGCAAACAGGCAAATCGAAGTCAATACATTTGTGCTAATATTTTTTTTGTAAACAACCAATACTTTAATTTCACTACATAGGTTCAGTAACATTAATCATTCGCTCAATTTATCTCTATCTACTGCTATATTCTCCATGAGGTTATATAACTCAATTTTTTGCCTACTGCTAGCAGCTAGCAATGTAGTTCTAGATCATTCTCTCTCTTTTAGTTTCATTCAAATTTATTGTCTTTCTTCCTAAAGGTGCATCTATAGCTTCGATTTTTTTCTAATACATTTACAAAGTTCATGACGATGAATATCCAATTTCGTAATAAAGCTAGGTGCTAAGACAATTCTATAATTAGCCTCTTCACCTTGAATCGAGCCTAGTCAATTTTCAAAAGATGTGATGTTATAACTTTATCATGCACTTCCTTCAGCTGGATGCTCATCCATAGACATTTTTCTATGCATGATACACATCAGCAGCACACATTTTGTGATCACTTTTTTGAACTTCGCTGGAGGAATATGCCTATGTTACGTGGACTACACCTACCTACATTGGAACCATCTAGCAAAGTCACCCGAAACAAGGCACCTTGCTTAGACTGAATTTTGCGAGTAAGAGATTCAACCAATGTTTTAATTCCACTGTACGGGTTTGGTAACATGAATCATTCTCTCAATTTATTTCTATCAAGTGCTACACTCTCTACAAGGTTATATACCTCAATTTTTTGCTACCCCTAGCCATGTAATCCAGATCATCCTCTATCTCTTTTAGTTAAATTCAAATTTATTGCCTTTTTAGTTGAAACTACATCTATGGGTTCGATGTTTTTCCAATGAATTTACAAAGTTCAAGACATTGAAGATGCAATTTTTTAGTATAGCTAGGTGCTTAGAGCATCAGACAGTCATATACCTAACCAATTTTCAAAAAATGTGATATTATAATTTCAACATGCACATCAGCTGGAAGCTTGCCCATAGACATTTTTCCATGCATGATATACATCAGCAACACACATTTTGCATGGACTTGGCCTACAGCAGTGTTGCATATATAGGCTTATTGCAAATAGATTATTAAACAATGATCAAATAATAGAAAGCAAATATAATGTGTTCTACCTGCTTGTGATCGCATATAACTGCATTCATGAGTGGTGTCTGTCCTGCCTTGTCAATGGCATCAACTTTTGCTCCTTCTTCGATGAGAAACTCACACATCTCGGAATGCCCTGTACTTGCAGCTCTGTGCAACGCTGTGCAGCCTACCTGAACCAAAATTCCAACAGCATTCTTTTTTAAAGATAAAAAACATTCATTTTCTAAGTGGTAAAAGAAGGAATATTAACATTAAACCAAAGTACAAAGGAAAACAAGCCATCCATCAAGGTGATCAATAAGAAACAAGAAATAAGCCAATGACAATCTTTAAATCTCCTGTTGGATGATTATTAGGAAGGAAAATGAAAAGTGCATACCTGATCTTTGTGATTTATCTTTGAACCATGAGAAATAAGGATCTCAGCAATTTTCATCCAACCTTTGCTGGCAACATAATGTAATGCAGTGCGACCACCATTATTGGTCAGGTTTATGTCAGCTCCTGCTATGGTAGTGCATGTTCAGTACGAGATATAGACACAAAAGTGCAGTTATCCGGCCAGCCAATGTTATGAGTTTTGATCAAGCTTAATAAAATGTGAGACCAATCCTTTAACAAAATAAATAAAATGTGACCATGGCATTGCATGATTGTCATGTAAGAAAATAGGGATTAGAAAATATCAACATATTCAGCACATATGACACATTAGATTGATCTCTCCAAAATTATCTGTAAAAATCTTCTGCATTCATAGACTTTATGAGATTTTTATTTCAAGGGAAATGGCAAAGATCTAACTATATAGGGTACCAAATAAAGGATTCAAACAAGCCAGCATTCTTCAAGAAAACAAGAAAAAACTGCATATGTCAAGTTTCAGTTTGTTTAAGTTAAATACAGCTAGGATTTAAATAATGCTCAGAAGTAGATCCTGAACATCCCCAAACACCAATTTAAATCCTAGCTGTATTTAACATAACAAACTAAACACCCCTCAACCTGCTTCAGAAAATTCAGGATCCTTGTAATCATTTGATGATGAGATATAAATTTAATGACGTGGCCCTTTTAATTAGTAATACAATGTTGTTTGCTATTATGGTTTGTCATTTAAAAATATAAAATATGAATTGTTCTGTTTTTGGAATGTTCTTTTAACAGTTGTATGTAGTTTAAATTTAAAATTGTTTGAATTATAGTTGTTGAGAGATTTGGGTTTAGGGTTTGAATTTTATGGAAGTGAATGCTCACTATTCTAAGGACTATACTAGCACAAGAACATCAACTTTCAAACATAAGTTCAAAAAGATAATTATACTAAGCACTATACTAGAATGTTCATAAATAGATAGGTAATATGTAAGTGGTATTGTTTGTATTCGTTGGATCAAAGTGAAATATTTCCAACCTGAATGTTTCCTTCCAACTATTCTACAAGGTAGAAAATAAACAAACAGAAAATGAAGTATTGAAAAACCATAAATCAGAACAATGTAGAAAATAAAGAAAAATGTGAAAATGAAAATGATAACAAAATATCATAGAAGAGAAAAATATAACTGCTGCAGGTGGGGACTTGTTGCTTAGCCTGATCACCTCAAGTGGTCAAGCATGGTGACTTGACAACTCTAGCTCAAATGTTAAATCAAATTCAAAAGATCTACAATTTTGCCAATGTAGATCGCAGTTGTAGATGTCTATCAAAGAATATAACATACAGAAATGTGGTTAGGAACCTATCCATTCACCCAAACATCTGTTGACACACGGATCATGGATAGGACATCCAGTAAAAATGTCTAGGCACCATGGACTAAGATCAAGGAGCTCACTAGAGATCCATTCTGCACATTCATCAATAGGGTTGTTACTCTGCAACGTGAGGGCTCAGATGTCTGTCCAGAGGTCTGGACTCTGGAGGTAGTTGTCTGGATTATCAACTGTATTTCATTCTCTCTCTTGTGCTCGTATATATGCAACCTTGGTGGAAAACTTGCACAACATTCTACAGACTCTCTTCACTTGTATTTTTCTACCAAGATCACTGTGCTTCCCTTTCTCTCAGAAAACTAGGAGAATTCCTTGATCTTGTGATCAAAACTCAATATTGTGTATAAAGGTGTTTCTCTATCTATGAAAGCAAAAATAATAGTGGAAACTTACAATTTGGTGGTTCATGAGACAATGAATGTAACATGTGTCCAATCCTGTAAAAATTTCAATATATCATGTGGTGTGCGATTGCATATTCTACATGTGCTTGTTGCTTGCTAGTTGTTTAATAATAATCAATCTATTTCTATGATTTATCTTCCCTATTTTTTTCAGTCTAATCTATCAACTTCATATTAAATATTTTAAACCAAATGGCTAGGGTTTTGAATAGTATGGTCAATCAGAATTGGGCCTTTAAATTAAATATCAGATATTGTGCATATTTCAATACCATAAGTAAATAAAAGTTATTCATCGTAACATTTTTCAACAATTAATTATAAAAAAATCGATGAAATAATCCAACGGATCCCAAAACATAGAATAAATGAATCATAGAAGAGATCTCGAGTAGCATAGAAATCCCTTTAGTTTCTTGGGAACCATATGTAGATGATAATATTTATACGAATTATCACTTGTAAGGAAAAATTGCAAAAGTTCTATTCGCCTCTTCCGTCATTTATGTTTCTTCCTTCGTGCAAATTAAGTAAATATATGACTCGCTTACGTGATCCTTGCTGTACATTATTGTCGCACAACTTACACGACCATTACTAGCACAGCATCACGAAAAAAGACAAGTCACCTCTGTTAAGCAAGATATCAACAACGTCCGCATGTCCACTGCTAGCCGCCGAGTGGATCGGCGCCCACCCTTCCTCATCGGTACTATTAATCCAGGACGCTGCCGGATCAGCGGCAGCCGCAAGCACACCGACCAGCTGTCACGAACAAAATATCCACAATGAGCCAAGACGAACAACGCAGGACAGGAAGCAAGGAGAGGTAGGGATATATCGAGAAGACTTACCTCAGAGTGGCCTGACGCGGCGGCAACGTGTAGGAGAGACCTCCCGTCCTCGTTGCGCAGAGCACACGCTCTACCGAGCTCCACCTCGGGTATGGCGGCGAATAACGATAGGTCTCCACGCTCGGCGGCGCGGAAGATATCGTCGGTCGAAGGATTGTCGATCAGCATCTGCGTCGCCACTGGCAGCCTGGGGTTAGGTCCTGATGAGCGGTCGCGGACGAAACGTTTGGGTGAGTTTGTTAACGTGTACCGTGAGTAAACATATTTACTTTTGTTATGGAAAATTAGTATATTTATTTTAACGTAATTTATTTTTTAAATATACAAGAAATAACTTTTATTTTATTTTTATTTTTTCTGGAAAAAAATTAGAAAAAGCTCACCTCTAAGAAGGAGAAAAAAAAAGTGAGTACGTGAGTGAAAGAGAAAAAAAAATTTAAAAAAAAAGAGTGAAGAAAGAAAGGAATGAAAAAAGGAAAAATTGAAAAGTATTATATAAAAGTTATATTTAAAAATAAAAGTATTACAAAATTACAAAAAATCAAGATATTTTTGTAAATATTTTTAAAAATGATATTTAATTATGAATAACAATTTTCTTTTATATATCTATTTTATTTGTATAGATTTTAATTACATCTCATTTTAAAAAAATCCTTCAATAGTAAAATTTAAATTTTATAAAAATTATTATTTTAACAAACAAACCTAACTCTTAAATTACAACTCCTTTCAACTAATAATTCTTCGAAATATAATTACAGCACCACATATTACATGTCAAAACTGCACTGTAAAACTAAAACAAATGTACCAATAATTTAGCACACATTCGTGTCAATAAGACGGGTGCTAATTTTTTTATATCAGTGACTTTCAAAAAAAATTCTATTAGTGATGAGACATAAAATATTTATATCAATAGTCAAAAGTTAAATACTTAAACTGTATTTATTTGCATGTCAATGCATGCCCATTTTTCACTCTATCGTTATTGGGCACATCGATCAATTATGTTGATGTCGATCTTCGTCAGTGTTTTTCTTTAATATGCATCTACGACAACGGAGATTTATCGCTCAATTTTTATTACTGTACAGCTCAAAAGTATTTAATAATTTTACCGTACTTCAGAGTTCTACAATAATCAGAACTTTGAAGTTACCAAATAAAATAAAGGAATAATAGAAGCTATACAGTTAGATATCTCAAATGCAAAATGATAGAAAATTTAAATGTTATAAATTTAAAGTCAAAAATATTTCTGCAGGTGCTTTATTCAATATAATTAATTTTTTAACAGTGAATTACATTGTTGTTTAATTTTACATTTGCTCATTGTTCATTATCACTCTTATATAGACTTATTTATTAATTGTTCACACATTTATTTGCCATTCATGGATATTTTAAATTTCGTAATATTTAAGTTAGACATAAGGCGTATTTGTCAAATTCAAGCAGCAATTGTGTATATTAATTAACACAATTATCATCATTCTTTCATACAAACATATATTATAAATTGTAGCATTATCAACAAAAAGATAATGGGTATTAAGCAGATTTGAGGGCATGTTGTAGGAGAGAAATATTTTCAACTGAAATGTTGAAAATACTTTTGATTTTCCATGTTAACGAAAAAGGTGAATTTAACAAGGTAATCGTTCTTTAAAAAAATGATTTACAGCAATTTATGGTGTAATATATCATTATTTACAAAATAGCATCATACCGGTAAGTTTTCATCTATGCCAAGGATAATGGATTTATGATCAAGAATATATAGATATAACTGATCTCCACAAAACTTAATTAAGAATATAGCATTGAATATTTTAGGTTCTGATTTATTTTTCTTTTATTCTAAGATCGTTTAGCATTTTTGCAAGACAGTTTCATGCTTTGAGATATTTAACATTGGGCTCATAAAATCTTTAAAAGTTCAAAAGATTCTTTCTTTCTTTTTACTGTGAAAATTTTATCCAAAATATGAAAAACATAATTTATAATTTTTTAGATAAATTTGCAATCTATTTAAGGCAGGAGGCTTAAAAGAGAGAAAATGATACAAAGTAGGGATTAGACAAAAATCTCGTAAAAATATAACTGAGAATTAGAAGTAACAAAATCCAAATTAAGATAGAAATTTGTATATTTGAAAAATATGAAAAATAATAAAAAATTTAACTTATTATTTATCATATTTTTTACTTTTTTTTATATTATTGAAAGACACAGATTCCTTACATAAATAAAATGATAAATAAAGAGAAATAAGCTCCAAAAGATAGCTGACAGCTAGAGGAGACCCATTCCAAGCTCCACTCCAAAAGCAGCAATCATGATATAAAGAGGCCTGTAAAGAGAAAGGGATACCGATATTGTGCAAAGCAATCGATCCAGGCCCTGATAATTTATTAATTACATCTAATACGATAGCTAATCGCATAAATGATTTATAAGTAGTTAAACTATGGATCAAATTGAATAAATTGATTTTAAAGATTCCATTCGATTCGATTTAAAAAATATCTAAAAGTTTGACAGAAACTTATCAAACCCTCGGTAGTTCACGACGTTACTTTACGATACAGGACGACCAATGGATCGAATATTCTTTGTACAATAATATGGTCCCAAAAAAAAAATGCATCTAATATTTTCCCCAGATTTACATTAAAAAAAAGGTAAAAAAAAGATACAAATTGTATCACTGTCTGGTTGTGAATTCATGACTGAAATTATTTATCTGATTTTAATACCGCTTGTCGGGGAAAAAAAATAATAATAATCTTGCGTTTGGTCCACACGTTCGTCCCGCAAACATGGGGACAAATTGCTAATATAATAATGACCGCCAGGCCATCACTCACTCCAACGGCAAATTTCAATAATTATAAAGAATTAAAGTTAAAAATAATTTTAATAATATTAAAATTATATAATAAATTATAAAATAAAAATTTATATATAAAAATTTACATCTAAATATATCTCACATATTAACGCGTGCGAGACGTCGGTTGGTTGAAACATTCTTTCAATACAGAGAATAACGGAGAGTTCTTTAATTCCTACACCAGCTTCTCGTCATCTCAGGAATCATATCATGTACATGTTCCGCGTAATGCGCTGAATACCCGGACCCCGTAACTTTTTTCAGGCTGTCAACGAGCTGGGAAGTCGGACTGATTGATTCACACCGACACAAGAAAACAGAGTGTGGATATGCCACAGAAACCTGACGGAAAGTAGAGATCAATCTATTATACCTTCTTTTCTTACTATTATTGTAATTAACATGTACAAAATATTCAAACCCGCCCCATCCACCGCCTACCATCACAAAACCACAGCCAGCCACCACCCACCGAAGAGAAAAGGGGAGACGGAAATGAATACAAATGAATGAATATATATATATAAGGGTGGGGCAAAGGGCAGGCTGGGTCTCACCCGTCCAACCAAACCTAAATAAGCATTTAGGACCCTCTCTGCAAAATCGTAGGAGGAAAGCAAAAAAAGATAGGAAATGAAAACAAACATGACGAGGATAGGATGGAGAGCATCATCTCATGCTGCAGCATTGAGCTTTTCCTTGTTTCAGCCTGTCCCACAGGCATAGCATTTGCCTAGGCGACTGGTAGTGTGCTGTGAGGTAGCCATCAATGCAGCCAAACTGGCAGAACCTTAGGCTGTGGACATATTCCACTGGTTTCGTTTGGTTGAATTGTTCGATCCACATTCCCATGCTCACGTCCTCCATCTTAAAAAGCTGCATCATCCGTATAATATCAAATATCAGATGGGTTTTTACTCAATGTTTTTTGTTCTTTACTGGTTTCAAAGACCGGATTTGCAAAATTAAAGGAGTGTTAGACACTGCTTCAACTTTCAAGTAATCACTCCTTTCGTGAAGTGATGACCAGTACAGAAAAGCTAAATGTTTCAATAGTTTCTAGATGTTGATAAAAAACCTAAACTAAAAACTTACTCCTCAGCATTCTAAATTATCAGTTAGCAATCTATGTTACCAGTTAGATTCTGCAGATGAATAAGGATCATTCTATGCTACCAGTTCGGTCTAAATTTATCAGATCTGATCAAATCTAAAAGCAAGAAAAAGACGCATATATGCCTGCTACCAGT
>JAMKPZ010002496.1:0-51499 GCA_024699675.1 Amphibolis antarctica
TTCTTCTATTCTTACAAACTTTTTTTTCTTCTATTCTTACAAATTTTTTTAATTAATTCAAATGAGATTTTGTTAAAAAGATATTAACTATATCATTGGAATAAGAATTTATAATTTATTCTAAAATCATATAATCCATAAATTTTTTAATTATAAACATCATGGAATACATCCAACTACTATATCTATATTTAATTGACTTTTTATGCATGATAACTACATAAAAAATTTATCTAGGTGTTTTTATATGCTTATCATATCTTGTTTTATGTTATTTCTGATTTTTAAGTTGAAATTTAAAATTATTTAACCATTTCCAAATAAAAGTATTACATTTCCATTAATACGATTATCGATCCTCAAAACATTTCCTTTTTTAAAGTTGATATGATACTGGTATTTAAAGCTTTGTCACCAACTACCAAGAAGCTCTTTAAAATAAAGGTCGAGTCTGTAGATTCCAGATCTTTTCCCCAACATAAGGATGGATGGAAAGTTATCGACTACATAATTTCCAAGACTTATTAGGCACATGCTCCCTGAAACATACTGTATTGAATTGAATATTTTGCTTGGAATGCAAGGTTTCAAGAGCTAGTTGAAAATTATTAACTGTACTGTATTAAAGAGTAAATAATGATGTGTTACAGCTAACGAACAACAAAGCATACATATTAAGGACCCCAAATGGTAAGATATTACAAGATGCATAGGCACACACACAATGGATATTGAAGATGAAGGAAGGAAGAAAAGAGAGGAAAATAAGGTTTTGATGTGAAAAAGCCTTTTATATATAAAACCCTAATTATGAATGCTAGATCCATATAAGAATACAAGCTACCATCTTAAAAAAATAAAACAGATGTCTGGATGGTGACTAATCAAAACTCAGCCAACCACCCAATATTGCCCAACTCCTAGGCGCCTAGGTGTCCACCATAATAAGTCTACCAAAAAGGGAAAGTACATAAGGGTTTACCATATATATCAGCTAATTGGATACCAATTAACCCAAAAACTGGAAACGCAAAAAGACTAACCAAACAAGAAATACAATCACCTAACATGACTCAATCAAAATATGAGACTTAAAACCACAGAAATATTGTTGCAACGTCCTATGAGGATGAGTGAGCAAGCGAGTAGTACTACAAAAAGGAAAGCACAAATGTGAACACTAGAGATGCAAGTCATCAAGGTGTCTTTTCATGAACCAATAGGCACATGCAATGTCCTCACTCATGACCCATCTACATATCCCTAAATGTGCAGTAAAAAGAAAAAAATCACACAACAGAATAATTACTTCGTAAATCTGCCTGTGGAGGTTAATTTCTACATAGCTAGTCCCAAGCCCAGATAAATTTATATAATTTAAACGAAGATTTGACTATAAAATACATAAGGAAAAGGATTCTTGTAGACGATCCCACGTAGTAAGACTAAGACACAAGTTGTCTTTATTGTTGTAACATAAAAATTACTTCATATCTAATTGATCTAACATTAAACTACTAGAATATGTGAAGCGAACTGAAAACTCTGAAAAAGGTAGTCCCCAATACTATATTTACATTGAGAACGTGTCTGCAAATTTATAAGGATAACTCCAGTTTCAGGTTGGAGAAGTAGACGAGTGCCTACCTATATTTGTACTAATATATCTTGTGATATTCATTGTCAGTGGCTAGTGGTTTCCAAGCAACTTGAGATGACCAAGTACAATGTAATGATCCTTAACGGACTGGTCTCCCTAACGAAAGGTAAAAAGCTACTCGTACAACTTGAGCACACAGGAGGTATGCTTTTGATGCATATATGTGGCTCACAATATGTACCATATTTTCTTGACCAGACAAAACATCATAACATCGTGGACAACACTAGGCTCCATGTACTTGACAAGTCAAGAAACAATGTTTGCATTGTAAGTGTACCAATCCTCATGCATTACAATGATGTTGAGAGCCATATAAGGTCCTTGACTTTTCAGTAGTGAGGATAAATGTCTCAAAATTGTAAGCCCATGACAAATGACTCTTCCCATTCAATATTTCTGATACACTAAGATTTTTGGCTAAAGGTTTCCAAGAAATAATTTTTCACCTCTGAAATCTGTCAACAATGTCTAATCTGACTGAAAAACTCTGACAAATGCATTGATCACATGTACAGTCAGCAAAAACTGACTTGAACACCCACAATGCCAATCTGAAGGCATAAACACATGTGGGACAGGGCAAGTCCACACAAATGGGGACTGAAAAGCATGGTGGTAGCCTAGATCATGGCAATGATCAGCAACTGCAACTTGCACTGCTGATCACCTAGAAAGGCATCAGCGTAGCCTCCTAGGGCAAGAAATAGGGTAGCAAGCAGTAGCCTGCTGATGGAGGGATTGGTGGGTGGAGGGTTGGCGGTCATGAAAGATGTCAAGTGAGTGGAAGAAGGGAAAAACCTGCCCAAGCCAGCAGTAGACTAGTAATACACGGGCCATCCAGTGTTGCTGGCCACTGTGGTCGTCATGGTGGGTGGCAATTACATGTGGTGGCTGACACTGGTTGTGGGCCCTAGGCTTTCACCCAATGCTCTAGTACCATATTGAGAATTGGAGAGGAAATAATAATGTGCTATTGCTAATAACCAAGAAGAGTACATGTAAATAAGATTTAGTAGATATCCCATTTAAATGGATACCCATTAAACCAAAAACTGAAAACTAACATCAATCATTTATAAACTAGGCTTGATCAAATAGGAACATTAGATAGAAGGGAGAATCATGGCTCACAAACACCTATTCTGACGCAAAAGGCATTGAATTTCCAAGGCAACAGATCAAAAAACCAGCATACCTCCCACAGCTGAAATGGAACGGCAAATTCATTATACAATTGAGTGATGCTCTTCAGATCATCCGATAACTCCTTGGCCTTTTCCTTAGCTGCTTTTGCAGTGTCAGAATCAGCCACAATAATATCACCAGGAAGACGATCATTTGGAAGTGTTGTGCTTGTATTTGGCATGACTTCCATCTTAGCTGCCATATCTGACAATTCCTCTTTTATTTTCATTTGAAAACGTAGAACAGAAAGTTTTGCCCGTAGCATATCAAGCAACCCATCATCCATAACACTTTTATTACTACTGAGGGACCCACTGCTGCCTGCACTTTTTGCTTGGAGAATGGCATTGCTAAGATATTGACACCTACCATGAAGAGCAAGGAATAGATATATTTATTTTTAGCACTTGAATGATAAAATATTCAAAAAAAAAGAACAAGACAAAGCACGTTGCTGTACCTCTGCTCTAGAGTGAGTCCTGCACCTACAGAAGAATGCCTTTCAGCAAGCATATAAAGTACATGTGCCGCTAAGATATGTTGTCGCTTCAAGACATAATATCGGGCAAGTAGGTCAAGATACTTGGCTCTTCCACTAGAGATAGAAGACTCATCATGAAACATTTGGGAAGGCCTTGATGTTACAGATGAAACAGACCGAACCTGACAAAGAGATACATCAAAAGTGAATCATTCAAATGATTCTTCATATTTTATGAGCAAACTAAACCAGGTTTAAGAGCACAACAACTAGAATTTCAAAATTCAATATTAAAATAATAAAATATTTTAAAATCTAATCCAATTTTACCCTAGAGCATCCATTTCCCCAAAAGGATCCAATTATCACAAAACAATGATTTTTTATACAAAACCTCAGCAAAAGTAAAGCCAATTTTGGAAAATCATTTAGAACTGAGCTTCTGAAATGAGAAGACTTCACAATGTCGTCATCTTTAAGACGAGACACAGCACAAAAACACAATAATGAAAACTAGATGTACAAGTCCATTTGGAAAATGTATTATCTTGTTATATATGTCACACTGCATCTAAGAACAATGTAACAAACCTCTTGAATAGACTCTCGGCCTGTATTTTGCAGAAAGGAGACCAAATCAGAACCACCATACTCCAGCAGCTCATTTTCAAGGCCTAGGTCAATCATTGTACCATATAGATGCTCATGAAAATCCTTGTCAGGCCACTGGACACTAAGCTGAACAATCTGGCATATGTATTTGTCACGCGATGCCTTGCTAATGACAGATCCACTACCAGAAAATCTAACAGACGGGCCAAATTCCTTGCATTCCCCCTTTAAAGACTGTAGTGCATTTGTGATAATAGCATAGCATTGAACACGCTGAGCAAGGGCATTCCCTTGACTGGCATCAACTTGCTGATCCAGAGCATCACCATAGGGATGAAGAGACTGAGCCTTTAAAAGAGGTAATCGCACTACAGCTTCATAAAATCTAGAAATGCAGACCAATAGATTATTAATTATCCTTATAATTAGAGGACAATCAGCTTCATAAAATGTAGTATGCTGGCACTAATATTAGAAAAGATCAGATGTATACCACCAATTCATTAACATGGATAATAAACAAACCTCAAGTCCTCAAACCGCTTGCATACACTGTTTAAATCAGCCGATTCTGGAACTTTTGTTAAAAAGTTGAGAGCCTCACTGGCAAGGTGTTCTCTCTCCTCAGCACTAGCACTCAAGGATGCTCTTTCAAGACGTTCCACAGCCAAGAAATATTTATAGTCAGATTCATTGAAATAGCTAGGGCAACCATCTCTAAGCTTTGCACTGATCTCATCAACAGTACCATGGCCATCAGGGCCAATGTAATACTGCAAAAAGAAAAGCAACATTTATGTAAAGAATTGCTTTCACTGAAATAATTAAGCCAATTTGTCAAAGCTTATTAGGGCTGGTGGATGTCTATAATAACATGGTCAGAATGAAAAAAAAGATTACCTCCATAAGACCAGAAATAAGCCTCGTGGCTAATTGGTCTCCCTCCAGAAAACATACTAATTGATGGAAAGTTAACTTTACAAGCTTTTGTCGAAGGTTTGAATCTAAATGTTGAACCAATCGAGTGACATGATGTTGTGAAAGAAGGTGAAGTAAGAAAAGTGCTTCGCATGATCTACGAAGCAACCGCCTAAGGCATTCCATTGCTCTCACCTATGCAATAAAAATTTAAGATATTGGAGAAAAAGAAAAAATATAATCAACATTGGTTTACATTACCTCCATAGCAGATAGCTCAGCAGGGTTGTATGGAAGACGTTGTCTTTTACTAGAAGACAAACCTTCTCCTGCACCAGTGTGACTGAGTATATTTCTCCCAGAACTTTGATTTACCCCTGTTAGAACTGAACCACCTCCATAAAGAATAGAGCCAGTAAAATCCCCTAAATTGGCAACATATCCATAAAGCCCCCTTCTTTTGTCTCTTCTGGACCTCAAAAGCTGTTCTAATGAATGAATCTTGCTTTCTAGGAGATGCATTGCCCCAGAAGAAAGCCTGCAAAACATGACTCCATCTGGGGAACCCTGGATGGTCATAACAGGAAGCTCCCATACTGGAAAAAGCAATCTGGACGAGCATAAGCAAAGTCCCTCATATGCAGCAGAAAAAACAGGTTCAGCCTCTTGAACAACTTGACCCATGCTAAAACCTCCAGGAGTTCTAGTGTTCAAGAGAGCACCATTCCCTGCAAGTTGAGGCATTCCAACAATTCTAGGATCTTCAAATGCTTCTGCAGCTTTTTCAGCAACAATATTGGATATCAGATTTTCCTCAGAACAGACTAAGCGAGATGCCAGCATCAGGCACATTGCAGCAGCCTCTCCAGCTCCAAAATGATTGAAGAAATCATCTAAATGAGATCTTGGCGAGTTGGTTTCCAATAACCTCCTAAGAATATCCACTGGCCTATTGAAGACTACTTCTGTAATACCCATGGTACTGAACACAATAATCCTCCTCCTTGGCAAAATATGTTGCATTGAAATGTCTCCTCTGGCCCACAGCTTTCCTGTTGCCTTCTCAGAAGACGTTCTTAATTCATCAAAGCTGCATGCTTCAGTATCCGAATAGAGGGAATGCATGGTTGCTGCTGTTTCTGGGTAAGGTAAAATATCAGCCACAAAAAGCATCCGTCCTTCAATAGGCAAAGATGAAACCAATTCACGCAGTGCCCTTGAACCTCTTGTACCCATTCCCAAGTTACCAGAAAGAGGTGGCTGCATACTTGAATCCTTATTTACAAATATAAGGGAAGCCATGGAAGAGGATGACGAATCAGAAAGCACAGAAGTTCCTCCTGAATAAAATGCTGCTTCCACTTTCAGAGAAAGGTCCTCAGGCTGTGCTCTTCCAGTAGCAGGCCCAAAAGCAACACCGGCACCAACACTTGAGGGTGGTGAAGGCCTTGATGCTACAACCCTTAAAAATTGTGGCCTCTGAGAAGCACTGTTTAACCCAGAAAGACTACGAATCGAGTGGTTATTTCCAGAAGAAGTTGAAAGATATAGTCTTCTTCCATCTGATAAAACAGCAACAAGATGCAGTGATTTAGATTCCAACAAAGACAAAGGTGCAATACCAGTTATGGAAGGTCTGGCAGCTCGAGTTCCCAATCTTAATGCACCAGAACGTCTGCCACCATACTGTGTCTCACGTGGATCTATCAAATTCTTCTCTTCTGCAACACGTCTAAGAGGACCATCACCATTCACTCCTAGATCAAAAGCTTGTAATTTCATATCCTCAGTTCGTGCATAAAGAATGTGTCTCTCATTATCGACAACCATATCAATAATAGGGTCTACAGTTCCAAAATTGAATGCATTTGGTAAAACCCACCTGAAGAAAGAGGATATCAAGTGAATGTATTTACATCCAAAAATAAACAAGTGATTCCTGATAACATGATACTTGCAGAAGCTGTCAATGAAAGTGTATGTGTAATAACCTGTTTTTTCCATCAAGTGAATGTATTTTTCACAAGTGAATGATGGCTCTATGCTAGTTTGAAAGTAATGTGTGTGCCAATCGAGGTTTTAAATATTGGTATCGTATCAATGATCGATTCTCCAAAAACAAGATATATATCGAAGATCAAAGATCATATCAATGAAAACACAACACTTGTATGGAATGATCAAAGAACCCCTAAATTTCAACTTGAAACACAAAATAAAATAAAATAAAATATGATAAGCATATAAGAACACCTAGATCAATTTTTGGGGAATTATCAGGTATAAAATATTAATTTGATAGAGATATAGATGTTGCATGCATAACAAAGGTCTTAAATCATCTAGAAATAAATCTATACAACTTATGTTAATAGATGATTTAAAATTTAGCTTACTGTTAAATATAATACAAGTCATAGTTCAATATATTCTACATTATATTTTAATAGAATCTAAGTTAAAACTTTCTATTTATGAAATTACATTTCAGTAAAATTCAGGTTACAATTCATACTTAAAATACAAATTAATAAGATTATGCATGGTATAAGAGAGTTTTCATAATCTCCATAATTAAATTTTTGTATTCATATAATGTAGTTACTATCTTTTTAAAAAAATCTTATAAGAATTAATTACTATTAGAGTTATATATATACATATATTCTGGGATTTTTTACAAGGCTTAATGTGAATGTATTGTGTATATATATTGTACCTTGTACACATTACTATCAATATACAAAATTTTCATCTTCTACTTGGTATTAGAAGCTAGGGTTTCTTTTCCACAATCACGTGATTGTCCTCACATATGCATCTTCTACCTAACACTCTTCCTTTTGGCACCTATCTCTCCAACACCATTCCTTTTCTTCTCACATAGGCCCTCTTCCACCTGACGCCCCTCCTTCTGATGCTTTCCCATGTTGGTTCTCTCCATCAATTTTTTTCCTACACAACTCTTCCAGTGTTTACTTTTGTGACATTCTTCTCACCAATTTTTTTCCTCTCTCACCTTCGACTCTTCTGAGGTTTCCCTTCCACAATCTTCTTCCATTGATGTCCCTTCTACTTCCACCAACTATCCACAAATTGCAACCTTCTTTCATGGGCTTTTTCCACAAACTAACAATGTTTTTCTCTCCACAAGTGTTTTTCACAAAAACCACAAGGTGGTTCCTTTTCAAAGATCGTCAACACCACAGTTTCACAGACTAACGGTGTTCTCTCTTTCCTATTTTCTACTTCAAAGACTATTCAAGATCCTTATGGAGACCATAGATCCTTTTGTGAAGAACTTGAGTAACAACTCAGAAAAATTGAATGGTCAAAATTGCCTTATTTGGGCACCTAGTTTCAAGAAATTTTTGCTTGCTCATCATCAACTAAAGCACATCACCCACCCATCTCCTGACTCAAAAGATGCAAGTTAAGTAGATTGGTGTGTTACAGATGCTATAGTAATCTCATGAATGGTAAATAGTATGGAATCTTTCACTTCACGGAGTGTTACCATGCTTGAGCCAGCCAAGAAGATATAGGGAACTTTGTTGTTGACTCAAAAATGTTTCTCATGTATTCAATGTGTATGAGCAACTCTTCACCATCCATCAAGGGGGTTGTCCAATCCAAGATCACTTCAATACTTTTCGAGTTTTGATTGATGAACTTGAACTCCTTCAATCATTGACCATGGATCTTGCTACTCTACAGAAGTACAGAAATGAGCTTTTTGTAGCAACCTTTCTTCAAAGTTTGGATACTAGTGTAAAGGGAAGATTTGAGCTTAAATTCTTAATGGAGATCAAGAGTTTGACTTAGCATTGAAGATCACCCCTCACTCTTGCACCTTTGGTCCAGATGCTTCTACCTTGGTTGTTCATAAGGGTGGTCAAAATTAGACCACTTTTCAAGCACAAAAGTCTCTTCTTCTGTGGTTGAACATTTACCAAACAATGCTAGAATAAATATGGTAGGCCAAAGTTTGAGAAATTGAGCGATGCCCAATTATCTCTCATTACAGGTAACAAGACTTCTAGCATTACTATACTATAAGAGGATTATAAAGATTTTTTCAAGTTCAAGGAAGAACTT
Source organism: Amphibolis antarctica (assembly GCA_024699675.1). Classification (NCBI taxonomy): domain Eukaryota; kingdom Viridiplantae; phylum Streptophyta; class Magnoliopsida; order Alismatales; family Cymodoceaceae; genus Amphibolis; species Amphibolis antarctica. Next base: position 8,958 of record JAMKPZ010002496.1, read on the forward strand.
CGCATTACCAATAGCGCCCTCCAAGCCATGAATATTGTGGCCTCTTCCTCAGGTATCATTGTCCTTCTAGCTCCTCACAATGATTCTTAGATTATAGACTTAGGAGCATTTTTCCATATGACAGGTACTTAACACCTACTTAGCCATTTTTCTGATTCTTCAAATGTAGCATCTATTACCACAGCTAATAGGTAGACATGTCCAACTTCTGGATATGAGGTTGTTCAAGCTATATCAAACCTTACTCTTGATAACATTTTTTTTGTACCCGATCTTGCTGTTAATCTTTTATCAATCAATTCTATCACTGAACATCTATCTTTCTTTGTAACATCTTCCATTTTCATTGTACTTTTCAAGACCAAAGGATTAAGAGAAGACTTGGTAAAAAAACAAACAAGGGTTTATACGCTAGTCCATGATGAAATACCACGTGGTTTGGCTTGCTTGACCTCCACTCCCACTTCCAAGGTGGCAACTCTCTGGCATCATCGATTAGGGCACCCTACTCATCATAAACTCTAGCAAGATCTACCTTGATGCTCCATTTCCCATTTTGATTATGAGTTGTGTTAGTTAGGTAAACATCATTGTACTACCTATCATCAGCTACATTTGTCTACTAGTCCGAGTCCAGTTCATCTTGTTCATTATGACATCCATGGTCCTACCAGGATTTCCTCCTTGTTTGGTTACAAATATTATATTGTGTTTGTTAATGATTATTCTCGTGTTAATTGGGTGTACTTGTTAAAGGATCACACTTGTGTTTTAGATATCATTAAACAAGTTTCCTGTGAAATCAAAACTCTCTTTTTTGTTGTTCCTAAATTTTTCTATATTGATAATGCTTTAGAGTTCTAGTAAGGTAGCCTTCAAGATCTTTGAGTTTCCCTTAAGACAATTCATCAAATTACTTGTCCTCATATCTCACAGTAAAATGGGGTTGTTAAACACAAATATAACCACCTTCTTAATGTTACTCAAACTCTCAAGGTGTATATGCAGGTCCTTGCTTACTTGTAGTCTGATGCTATTATTATTGTCAATAATGCATATATTCTCAAGTAGGTTTAAGAGAATGTATTAAATAGAAATTCTACAACGATTTAGACAATTTAATTCATGGTTTACATATTAGTGAAAGCTCTATATTGGAAAGTATCTAAATGATTGTGTAAGGAAGCAAAATAGAAAATATGAAGAAACCATCAAGCATTTACGTTTGGTAATAGAAATGAAGAAGGAAATTTAATTTTAGAATTTAGTGTAACTTAAAATATTTTGGTAGTAAATACTTATCTTAGGAAAAGAGAGGATCATTTAATTACATTTAGAAGTGGTTCAAATGCTAATCAAATGGATTTTTACTTAGTACGAAAATAGATCAAAGAAAGGGCAAAGGCTGTAAAGCTATTCTCAAAGAAAGTTTAACTACACTATAAATTATTAGTATTAAATGCTAATATCAATATTAGAAAGAGAATAACTAAAATTAAAGCCCAAGAATTAGGTGTTGAAATCCAAAAGAAGAAAAAAATATGATACTTTAGTAAACCTTTCAATGAATCTATCATAAAAGACTCTTATAAGCAAAATTCGAGTAATAGTACAAAGGTTATAAACTATAGTTATCTTAGAATAATTAGCAATTTAAGGTAAAATAAGTTATTAACAAATTGAAATATGGGAAAGCAATTACATCAAATGGTATCCCTATTAAGACAAGGTCATGTGTAAAGTAAGGAATAAATGGTTATCTAAGCTTGTTAATATAATTTTAAAGACAAAAATGATGTGAGATGAATGGAGAAATAGTTCTTTCATACCTATATTTAAGAATAAGGTGGCATACAAAATTATAATAATTATTATAGCATTAAATTAATAAGTCATACTATGAAACTATGGGAAAGAATTGAACAAAGAGTAATTGAAAATCTATTTGAATTCATATCTAGGTAGATCAATAAGGAAAGCTATTCATATACTTATATAACTAATAGACAATTTTAAAATTAGGTAGCAACTTAGATAGGGGTCAGGTGGTGGTTGGGAAGGGATAGAAACAAACCAAAACACTGGTGGCAATAGCCTAGACAGTAATCAATGGCAATGATGGTTGGAAAAAGGGTGTTAGTTAAGGCTTTCCTCACCCCTACTTAGATCTCTCACACTTTCCACACTCTTAAAATCTAAGATTTGATATCATGTAAGGATATAAGAAATAAGTGAAAGTGGATTGATCTCATTGGAAACATGAGATCTCTCTATATAAAGGCTACATAAAGAAGACAAATATAACTTTGCAATGTAGGATTGAACCCACATAAACCTAAATCCCTAATACATTATTTTCTCTAATAGGTTTTTTTTGCCACAAAGAAAAAGAAACCTTATGACATCTCTTTTTCAATTGCTCTTTAGTCAATAAGTGATCAAATACTAGGATCAACTAGGAGTGCTCAAATTTTCAAATGTGGTGGCACAATACAAATACAAGTATCACTTGAAAAGATATAAATATATGACATGGAAAAAAGTACAACTAATTATATGTAGAGAGAAAGAAATTAACTATGGTTATTTTGTGATCAACATTTCCATAAAAATAAAGCATCTCCTTGAAGATACACAAATACACTATAGGTTATTAATTTATGACACAATATAAAAGCCAAAAATGAAGAAAACACAAAAAATAATACATATAGTTATGTATTCCACACTTGAACATGTATTGTTTTGTATAACTACAGATCTAAGGGGGTGGTCCCATATTTAGCTGCCATATCTTAAGGGGAGAGTTTGGGTTAAGGTCAAATTGCTAGACAATAAGCTAAGCAGATCCTCAAATGTTTCACATTTCATTTAATGGAACAGATTAAAGGACTGAGATTACAGAATCTTTCAAAACAGGCTTGAAATTTGGATCGGTGGGTTGTGAGAAGTTTCAAGGATGTCAATGGAGTGGATTAGCTTTGATGATAAATGTAAAGAATTATGGTTGACAATTTCTGATTGGCGAGAGGACAGGGCTACTTCCTAGCATTCTGTTTTAGTCTGGTTCTCTCTCTGTTATCATTTTTTATGTATTGCTTTTACCTTTTTATTGTTCCCTTATTGGGACACCTTTGGTTTTTTTCTCTGTACTATCATTCTGATAGTATGTGGCTTTGTACTTTTTAACTTTTATCTTAATGCATTCCTTTGAATGGCCTCAAACAATTTTTTGATAACATCAAGCTTTCATACGGTTAGAATGTGTGGTGTTAAAAAAGTTCATTCACACAAAGAAAGTAAAGTAAAATATAAGAAAAAATAGTCTCTGAAGCAGCTTGCAAGAGAAACAGTACCAACATCTAACCAAGTACTTCAGCCCAACACACAGTGTTACCAACTGAAAAATAACCTCACACACCTTGAAAGAAGACTTCCCAAGCCTGAAGTAAGGCAAACCTTGCAACAGCGCTTCTGCCAGCCAGAACCAGTAGAGTATTGAATCTCGTAAATGTGCCCATCACGACCTGCCAGAAAAATAAGACCCTTTTCTGTACATGTAATGCAGGTCATTGTAATTCCATCTGATGGAATTGTATACTCTGGCAAATGCTGCAAGGAAATTTCAGCAAATGGATCACTTCCATCCACTCTTGCACTGCAACATACACCTACAAGTATCAACTAGTAAAATAAAAGAACCATTAATATTGCTCCAAATGAGAAATGACCATGAAAGTTAAAATTTTAAAAAGCAACACAGAGGTGATTGATTAGGTAACCATCAATAAATGGTAATAAAAACTACATAGAGTAAGGTTACTAAGTCAGAAACTGTACAGAAATCAAAAAGCATGGCCACCATCTAATTGAAGCAATGGAATGATTCATGAAAATTAAATAAATCATCCTCTTCATTTTCAAAAATAGAATAAGGAATCATCAATCATCCTCTTCATCTTCCTCGTCATAGAGAATTTCCATGTATTCTTAATCTCCGTTAGACTATAGTCATCACGTGCTATTTCTTTTGTCTTCTATGACTTTGCCTCCTCTTCTTGAGTTTTAGATAAGTTGAAGTATTGAAGATTCAAAAAACAGAAAAATCATCAAAAAGAATTTGAAAGTAAAATAGGATGAGAAATAAGAATCATCCCTGAAAAAAAAATCTGATCAGTAAAAATTAGTAGAAAATTATGAGATTGAAAAAATATGGAAAAGGGTAAAGTTAATATATTATATGCTAGTGATGACCAAAGATATGGAGACAATGGATGAGAAGTATCTCACCAAAGGACAGTTAGAGTAGAAAAAATCATTGAAAAAACAAGCGAAAATCATCAAAACCCATTCAAGGCAACAGGTATTCCAGGTGATATGTAAGGCGAAAAAGGTGTATGCCTTTATTGAAGCCTATCATCCCACTTGATCCTTAAACAAGGACTCCCTACTTTGTCCAATCTCCCAAGACACCTTGATAACACTATTTTGAATAGCATATCGATTGGTTTACAAAAGCCTTGTTTTGGTGTTTAGTACAATAGAATATGCATTAAAAGGCTTGTGCAACTATAACAAAGGAAAGCCTAAAAGTGACAATAAGAATGCACGTGAATGCAAAAACAGAAAGAGCAGAAGATGGACAGTCTAGAAACTAGAAAAAACTGAACTTGTTATCAATCCCTGTGGTGGCTCCCTGCACCATTGTTACATCATGATCAATGTGGATGTCACAAACTCGAAATAGGAAGTCAGTGCGCAACAGCGATGATGAGAAACATAATGGTAGATTTAAATGATGGAATCCCAATGCACATGCATTCATTATGAGATGAAATGGGAGAAGCTGACACACTCATGTTAGGAATGTTAATTGGCAGGTACCCATGGAAGATGATGCAAAGGTTTGCATCACCATATGATAATTTATAAATAATGAATGCATAGATGGATAGTGGGAAACAAATAATGAATGCGTAGATGGATAGTGGGAAACTTGGGCAGTGTTTTACACAGGGACTAGACGCCCCATGTATAAATTTATCATTACTCTTTTGTGGTTGCTGCCATAACCAGTGAAATATTATGACTATATTGTCAATTTTTTACTAAAACGTTAGCATTACATGCCAAATTAACCTTTCAATGCTAAGATTAATCTTATTTTTAATGGAAAGTACAAACTTCTAATTTGAAACAAGACATATTGGTATTGTAAAGAAATACCTCAGCAGGAGTTGCAAGAACAATAAGGTATCGGATGGCTTCAACAAACACTCCTGGCTTAGCCCTAACAAAACCAACGGCACAAATTGCTTGCTCCTCACTGTTGTATTCAGGGCACTGCCCATCCCTGAGCAAAGTATCATACGAATTAGACACCAATCCAAGCAGAAGAATCAGCAAATATAAACCCTTCGTCTTTCTAACAGCATCACAAAGAAAGTGTCATCACGACATCGCTCTAACCACTTATCGAATCGCCAGAGAAACAAAGAGTTATCGACAGATGCCCAAGCCCTCCGAATCTCTGGAAAGATCCCACACAGTGCAGTCCCCTCCCCACCCGCCGCATTGTACCTCTCTATCAAAACCGGGGGAAGCTCCCGCGTCTCTGCTACCTCTAACAGCGGCGGCCACTACACCAAACAAACGACAAAATAAAACTCCCCCGTTTTACACCCGCACGACCTCTCAGAAGCTGAGAACAACAAGACGGAAAGGGAATATACCATACCTCCTTGGGGTGGGAAGAGTAGGGGTGACTGGCGTACCGGGAGGTCTCGAGAGCTTCCTCCAGGTCGAGCTGGCTGGCAGAGTCACGGCCGATGCAGTCGCTCACGTGGAGGCCTGCAGAGCTGACGTCTGGACCGACGATCTCGTCGGGCCAGGCCATGGAGGACGGATCCGGCGGATACGCCTTGGATGGAGCGGCGGGAAGGGGCAAGGTGTTGTCGCTGGGGTTCTCGAGGGATTTTGCTTTTTGAAATTGGGAGGGTTTTGGTTTGAAAGATAAATATTAGGGCATTGAAATGTAGCAAGCTTGGCACTTATTACGTTGCACAAAATCACTCACTGTTCGCGGTCACTGATGAGAGAGGCTTGTTTAGGTATTTTCACGATGTAAGTTGAGTTTTATTATTTATATTGGTTTGATTTTATAAATAATAAAAAATATAAATATTATTTAATAAATATATTATAAAATATTTTAATATATAGTAAAAAATATAATTATATAGTATGAAAAATATAAATATATAGTTAGAATTTTAGAATTTAAGAGCTTTTTTAAAGATCTTGAAAAAAAATATTTTAAGAGTTTTTGTATATTTTAAAAAATATTAAAAAAATTTATTTATTTTATTAGTGTAAATATAATTTTTTTTTTTTCATTTTCCATTGATTAGTCTAGGAAAATTCTTACAATCAGTGAAACTTTTATTATGATATACTTTCGTGACTTTACGTGTCTTCTTTAACTTTTTTGACTATTATTAAATTTATAATTATAAGAAAAATGTAAAATTATATTTAAAATGTTCAGATATAAAATATATTTTAAAAAAAGAATTAATTTTTTAAAATTTCCACCACTTATACAAACAGTCTTAAAAAAAATTTATTTTTTATTTTCTTTTTCATTTTCCTTTTCTCTTTTTTAAATTTCCATTTTTCAAATTTATGATATACACAAATAGGTTTTTAAGGTTTAAAATTTAATAAAAAAATGTATTCATAAAATATATATATTATATATAAATAATATTTTAATATGAATACGAAAATAATCTCTAAATACTAAATTTATTTTTGATATATTAATTTCTTCACAAGTATATATTAATATTATAACGTACATTACAAATTCATACCTTATTTGTCAATAAAACTTTAATTTTAATTTTAACTTTAATAACAGTAGAGAATCATTGTTAACGGTAATTTCATGAATAATATTAGAAAATAAAATATCAACAGCGTATGAGAGACCACTACTTTAATATCATGTTGGAAATACCAGTAGCCATAATGAATAATTTAAGATGAAGGAAATGGGCCAAAAGGCGGCACGAGAACCCTTGAAACAAGAGAAAATGAATCAATTCAAAGCTTTTATACAAGTATACTACCGGGTTTAAGAATAATTGCATAAATCAAAAATATACAAAGTAACGTAAACTAAAATGATTCTTAACAATTTTTAATATAACTACTATTGTCATTATTATGATAGGATTTTTAATATGACATTATTGCTATTGTTAAACTAATAGTGTTTCTATTTTCATTGTTTTCATTTTTATAAGATTTGTAGGATAGATTTGTGTACGTAAAATTAGTCAAAAATAAATTAATGAGAATTTACTTTTTTGAGTAAAATTAAATTAGGTAGAAATGAATTTAGTATAAAAGTATTTATGTATCTTTTAAAATTAAATGAAAGAAGAAATTTTAGACAAAAATAGTTGAAAAAATTTAAATTAACTGAATTTTAAACGATTCATAACTTATAAGTTCAAATTTCATTTTTGTTCTAAACTGAATAGTAAACAATATTAACAAAAATAAATTAAATTCAATTCGGTTGACATAAATAAGTGATCTATAAAAATTAAATTTATTTTAATTTAATTACTATAAATTTCACGTATACAAACAAACTTTTAATACAATTGTTGTTATTATTCTGATTTCTTTCTTGGTTCGGTTGTTATTGTCATTGTTTTGATAGGATTTTTAGTTTGATTATTACTGTTATCATTTTAATAAAATTTTTAGTTTGGTTTTAGTTGTTTAATATTTTAATAATATTTTTAAAATAATCGTTGCCATGATTTTTGGTTTGATCCTTATCGTTCTTTTAGAAAAATAAACACGTGACTTCAATTTTTTTTTTACTTTTAATTTTACGATGATATTTACGTTTTTTAATTATTTTTTATTATTAAATTTAATTTTTTCTTTTATTTCATCTTAAATTTATTTTAAAAAATTTTATTTTTTTAAGTGAAAAAAAAATGATTTCAAAATTTATTGGTATCATGACAAAAAAAAATGAACACGACACTTTTCACTTTTCACAAGTACAAGTTTGCATTTTTTACAATTGAGTTACTCAGGATATTACTTCACCTTTTTCACAAAAGTTGCATTTTATTAAAAATTAACTTATATGTAACGAAAATATTGTACGAAGAATTTAACTTGTATTAATAAATATTTAGTTATTTTAAATAAATTATAAAATAATATTATTTAAAATATATAAATGTTGATGTGACGAAAAATAAGAGAAAATGAGAATTAATTTTCTTTTTTTTCTTTACTTCAAACTTTAAAAAGACTCCTAGTTTTACAATAACATGCATATTCTTTAACTTATTTATTCTATTATCAAAATTATTCTTTCATTTCATTTAATCTCAAAATTATTTTTGTAAAAATCATTTTTTCCATTTTTAGAGAGTAAAGAAAAATAATAAAGCAAATATCATCATAAAAATAAAAGTATTTATGAAAGTTTGAAGTGAAAAAATGAAACATTGACTAGTTGATCAAGTTTCTTCAATGTTTAAGGCTATGTTTGTTAATACGGTAATGTAAGATTTTTACTATATATTGTTGATTATGTATTATAAGTATAGTATAACTGGATAAATGAAAAAAAAGAAAAAAAGTAGTAATTATGTTCAATTGCATTGAAAAAAATATTTACCAACAAACACGGTCTAAGATTATGATTTTATTTGATAATAATTTTTTAATTTTAATTTTAATTACATTAAAAATTTCAAGCATCATTCTTATCTTATAAATTTTCTTAGTAAATTTTTAACTCATGCTATTCATTATAAAATTTAACTATATTTGATAAAAGACTTAACTCCTAACGCATTACAATAAAATGATGTAATAACTGCATAATTTTAATATTCACTGCTCATAGCGAACACGCGACAAAAAAACCCGCTTGTTTTCATTGATGCCGATTTTTAATTTAAAAAACTAATTTTGCGAGGATTTTTTTTCGGTGTGCTTGTGTTCTTCCGTGGCAATATCCGTGGGCGCAGATCATCTTCGAAACGTTGGTCTATATAAATGCTTCCCCCCATCTCCTCCTCAAATCTGAACCCTCGATTCGTTTATTTCGCCCGCTCGTCTCCCTCGCCCCCTTCGTCTCGTTATCCCGCTCCGCGCTTTCGCTCTGCTTCCCTTCCGGCGCCTCTCATCCTTGCAGTTCCCTCGTCTCAATTCTAGGTACGGCGCTTCTCCTTCTCCATCGCACCTTTTCGTTTCGCTCTTGTTTTACGAAATGCTAGAATATTACAAAACTACGCTAATATTAAGTTTTAGTTGCTTGCGTACTACGGTAATGGCCATGCTTTAGTTTTAGTCCTCTGAAGGAGTTTCCTACAGTCTATGTTCATATCTGTAATGTGTTCGTTTTCGTATAAAAAATCAGTAATGTATTCTTAGAGTTACATTAGCTGTGTATGGTGTAATTGACTAGCCTTTTCTGGGAATGGCTTTGTTTTGTTCCAGAGTTACGGATCGATTCTCGTAATAAGAACAGGCAGTCATTTTTCAAGAGAATAGATACGGACATAGGAATATCTGATCCGGGTTTTGTGAACGAGTGCAAAGAAATAATTCGAAGCACACCTAGGCCTCGTTTGGGGGAGATTTTTTTTCTCTCTTTCCAAATTCCTATATATCATTGTTACTGTATAAATTTTCATATATAAATTCTCAACTCACAATTTATTATGCACCTCACTACTATTTGATTTGTTAAGAACTCATCCTCTATAGATTTTAATGATGTCAAACATCCTTAACATGAATGTTCAAAGACTCAAACATGAAGTCATAAAGGTTGGAAAACATAAAGAAATGAAAGAGTTACAACTGAAGACAAATGAAGAAAAAATTGTTTTAAGGATGAAAAATGAAGAGAGAAGAATGAAGACAAGATCAAGATGAAAAGATTACTCATTCAAAATGGTATAGTACAAGCCACTCACCTAGACTCTAAGTCCATACCTAATAAAATCACACACAGACCAAAACAATGTAACGAAATTCATCATTGTTACAACATTTTGTATTGAAAATACTTAAGACCGATTTTACCAAAAATCGTTATAATAGTAAACCCCTTCATTATAACAATTTCAGTTACCGTAGTAAAGTTTCTGAAAAATTCCAAGAAAAATCTAGGAAAACCCATTGCCGTAGACACATCTAGACAATTTCTATTGACATCTGGATAAATCGGATCTCATAAATTAGGCATTTTTGGAGAAAAGACCCTAGGACATAGATTTCACAAATGAAGCACTTTTAGAGAAAAGACCCCGAATAATTTCTATTAACATCTGGATAAACCAGACTTCACAAATTAAGCACTTAGGAAAATCGTTATAACGAAATGGAAATTCGTTATAACGAACATTCTTCCAGTGAATCTTCTTGATGAAACCTAGGAAACCATTTTTGCAGATTTTCATTATACTGATTTGCTCTAACAGTATAGCGATTTGGCATTTTCTTTAGACAGTAACTTTTGGAACATAGATCAGAATAACAAATGTTATAACGATTAAAATAGTAGTTCCATAAGTTCTGATTGTTAGTGGAAATGTTATAACGATTTTGAAAAATGTTATTACGATTTTCTCTAAAAACTAGTTGTCAATCCTGTTTAGGACCTATAAATAACAATGATTGACAGTGTAATTAAAAACCTTTTAACACATACTTAGCTCACGTACACACTCAAGCTTTCGATGCACATCCATTCTCTCTTGAGGCTCGTTGCAAATCAATTGAAGGTGACCTGAAGGTGTTAAAGCTTAAGGTCAACATCTTAAAGCATCGGTCAAGGTGATTTTGTTTGTAATTGTATTGTAAAAAGGGTTGTAAAATTTGTATTAGGTTGGTTTTGTTTGTGTTCAACTAAAAACACAAGTGGTTTACTCCTATGTTTGGAGTGGTGGGTTGAAGAGTTCGACTTTAAACTCTTGTGGGTTGAAAAGTTCGACTTTAAACTCTTGTGGGTTGGAGAGTTTCACCTTAAACTCTCAGTGTGTGTTGGTTGAGGAGTTCCATCTTAAACTCCGATTTTAGTTGGTTGGGTGTTCAACCTTATAGCACTCATTTGTAATCATTTATGGTGTTTAATGTAGGCTCAAGTATTGATTGCTTAGAGGCAGATGTAGCTTTTTGCTGAACTACCTAAAAAATTGTCTTGTGTGCCTTATTTCATTGCATTTGGATTGTTACTTGCCTATAAAAGTAAAAACCACTATTTACTCCCTTGGTGGTTGATTTCGATATTAACATGATTGATTCACTATACGTAACTACAATGTATAGTAAATACAATTGAAAAATGTAACCCTAAGCACAACCCTAGAATGCTAACAAGTCATTGATTAATGGTCTTTTCTATCTATACTATTGTCAGGGATGAAGAGAGAAAGATGGAACTGACAAATATTTAGTAAAAAAATTCACATTTACTCATTTAAATTTGATAAATATCTTTTTTATGTTAAGGATATAAAAGACCAAGAAAATGTAGGATGGTGAAAGATTTGAAGTGCGGAAGTATATGTGAGAGATAAAATGAGAGTACGAGATAAGGAAGAAAAGGTGAAAAAGGTAAAAAAAAGCATTTGAAAAAGGCTTGTTATTTATATGGAATTGCATTTTGCTTGATATGTTAGTGCATTTAAAAGACAATCGTCTATCATATGAAAGTAGAGACCCAACACAAGTAGTCTATTTAGTGCATTCATTAAAATAACCTCTAATCTAATTGTCAGGGTCTACAGTAGGGAGAGCATTAGCAATAATAACAAAATTAACAATTAAAGTCATATTTCTACTACTTGAGGTCAACTAGATGAATCCTTCTTGTATATATTCCTATTTATGGTTAAATTTTCAATAAATTATATAAATTTAATTTTGTTCACAATTTCTAACCAAGTAGTTTTATCCATTCTTTCACATATTTTAGTTTCTTTTTCACTAATTAATTCTACTCTCTTAATTGGTATGTCTTTTGGTTTCCTAACAATATGACTAAACCAACTAAGTTGATTCTCTCTATCTTCAATGGTGAAATTCCTATTTTATTCCTAATAAAATTGTTTTTTAGCTTATTCGTTATGGTATTACTGCTCATCTATATAAACATTTGCATCTCTGCAACATTAACTTTTACATATGACCATGCTTTAAAGTCCATTTTGAGTCATTAAGCATAGACAAGTGAATAACTATTTTATAGAATTTTCCTTTTAATTTCAAGGATATCCTCCTATCATGTAACACTCTAAGAGCATTTCCATTTCATCCACTTTATTTTAATATTGTAAATAACATCCTTTATAATATCTCCATTGTTACTTATTATGGTATTACTACTCATTTATATAAACATTTGCATCTCTACAACATTAACTTTTACGTATGACCATCCTTTATAGCCCAATATTTTGAGTCATAAAACATAGACAAGTGAATAACTGTTTTATAGAATTTTCCTTTCAATTTCAAGGATATCCTCCTATCACCTTACACTCTAAGAGTATGGAAAAATTTGGGAACAATAGAATAGTTATTTTTGATTTCATTGAAAGAAGCTTTGATAATATTCAAAACATTTGTTTTGTCTTTTAACAAGTAGACTTAAGTAATACAAGAATTATTATCAACAAATACAATATAGGGTCTATTTGTGCACTCAGAAAATACTTTCTTGACAAATCTGACAAATTTGGAAAATAATTTCTTGGAATTTTTTTTTTGGCATTTGTGCACGTTAAGGAAAATATTTTTTGAGTGCTTTTCAATTGATAGAAAATTTTTATGATACATCATTAACTTATATAATAACATAAAAATTATCAAATATTATATAATGAATCAACTGTATAATGTTATACAATTCAAATGTACTAATACATTTATATAAAATACTTCAATCATAATTTTTTTGAGAGAAAAACATTTACATATACTCTAATTAAAAATTTCAGTACAAAAATAATAACTTAACAAATAATGCACTATGTATATATTGAAAATTGAACAATTATAGATGCACGATGTACCTATTTGACAACAATATACTTATTTAATAAACAATAGCTATTAACAACTTGTATCAAATATGAACAAATCAATGAACAAAAAAATAAATGGATCAATGAACTCAACAAAAAAATGAACAGATCAATGAACTCAACAAAAAATTGTCAAAATTAGATTGATGAAAGTTGCAAGATTGAATGTGGGATGTACATGGGTGAGAGAGATAGAAGAGGGGTTGGTGAAAAAATTTTCATAGGGATTGAGGTCTGAAAGTTTTGTCTACATGGGTATAAATATTGGCTGAAAATGGGGAAAACATTTTCCCATTTTTCGAGTGCATAAATGCTAGGAAAATTGGGAAAAGTTTTTCTAATTTTCCAAGAATTTTTTTTCTTGTGTACAAACCCCTATAATATTTTTGACTAGAAATAGAGGGAATCCTCATAGGTCCCCAAATGTCAATGAGTAAAATAGAAAGGACTATGACTAGATGATAGGCTTGACATGTGTTATACACTTTCCATGCAAGATCAATATAAACAATTTAAAAAGTTTTCAATTAACAAGTACGTTACATGATAGTAGAACTACAACAAGTACATTATAAAATCAAGTACAAAATATTAATAATCACATGTTCCTATTGTTCTATATTTCTCTTGTAATTTTGTTATGCAATCTATTTGCAATTTGTTTCCTCCGATCTTAATTGAATCCATTACTAGGATTATTTGTCTCTATTGCTTTAGACTGTTCAACTTCTTGAGAATGTCAATATTAGACATTTCCAAAACTTGAATGTTGTTAACCATAAAATTAATCCAGGCATCATGAATCTAAAATTTTTTGCAACATTCATGCATAACCTAACATTAGTCTAAACCTAGAACATTGAAGCAAACACAAACATTAAAACATAATAGTGCATTAAATTTCTTCCACTTACTAGTTCAAATCATGCACACATCAACATTAAGATTTGGAAAAAACAGAGGCATTGAGAGAAAAAAGGCAAAACAATAAAAATTTGAAAAATAAGCATTATAGAAAAAAAGTAGATAGCATTACTAGATGTGTAAGGGAAACAGTAGCCATCTAGGGATGGTGGTTGCTGCTTGGAAGAGAGGAGATTGGCTTGACAAATGCGAGATAGGTTAGAAGTGTCGAGATGGTGTTGATAGAAGGGGGCTAGAATAATCGTCATAGATGGAAGTGTTGAGAGGGCCTAGATCACGTGTGTGTTGAGTTGGGCAAGATGAATGCGAAACTGGGCTAGAAGCATTGAGACAAGGCGGTGGACTATCAGCGAAGAGGGACGTGCAACCTTTTAGTGGAGAAGCAGAGAGGGACACTCGACACCAATTTGATGGATGCAAAGAGATCGTTGTCGAACAAGTGGAGTGGGCAGTTAAGGCTTCAAGAATGCAAGGTTGAGGACGAGATTCTCGTTGTTTTAAAGGGGGGTTGCAAATTTAATTCTCAACCTCTCTTTTCTATGGATGGGGGTTGTGAATTGAATTCTCAACCTCCATATTGACACAAATGCTTGAATTAGATAGAAATCAATTTTGCCCAATTCTACCTGCACAAACACTCTCTCATATGTGGATATTGGTCATTATACTAATATCAAGTTCATTGTGACCTGGCAATCATGGTCCATCAAATGATTGATGGAAATAGTCTCACCATATATGGAAGTGAAAATAGACCATTTTTTAAACTTCACATTGATGGAATCCTTGTGTACTAAGTTTGCTTCTTACAGACCTTATGCTAACATTATGGTGAAAAGCTAACATTATGGTGAAAAGCTAACTTTTCATTTTGGTTCTTTGCTTCTTTGATGTTAATGTATCATTTGAGTTGCTACTTCTTCTATAAGTTAAACACAAAGTTTTTCTTTTCCTAAAGAAGTGGCAAGGCATGGACTAATCTTGGTTTAATTTTTGTGTTCCATGCAAAATCTTGGATTAATCTTTATCTCTTGGTAGCACTTATTTTTTTCAGATTTTAATGAAGTAATGCAACTCCACTGATCATGTTTTCTGTCTCATTCCTAAAAGTATCTTGTTTAGGTCAGTTCCTATTTGTATAGCTTTTAATGGCTTTAATTTCGTTGATAGTTTTAGTTTCATGCTACAATTTTCATGTCATTGATTTATTTTTCCTGTTTACTCTTTTTTTCAGGTCTCCACTGTAATTTTTTTCATTGGGTATGACAAAGGGTTCCCAATTCATATTCTCCTAGAGGCTTTGCTCTTGAGTTTCTGTTCATGTGGGGGTTAAGAAGGAATCTTGTAATAACACTCTCTTTATCTGATATTGAAGAAGCTTCTTAGTTTGTGCAAATTTGATTGCGGAAAAAAAGAAACATTATGCCATTCTGTTTCTCATGGTAGGGCTGATGACAATGCATGGTGACTCTCGGTATATAGATGATGGGCATTTTCAATTGCGTGACGAACAACAAAGTGTTGGAGTTTTTAAATCAGCCCAATTGCATTTAAGTGAACAAAATGAAACTACCATGCAAGATCTATTTGATATTCAACAGTGTGACAATGGAATAGATGATAGTGAATGCCTTCTATCTCATCGTGAACAGACCGAGACTACTTTGCAAGATCTTTCTGATATGCAAGATTGCTATGATGACAATGATGATGATAGTGACTGGGATCCTGCAAAACACTCAAATAGTGGGGAGGAGAGGTGGTTCTGTACCAATTGCACAATGCCAAATACTGATGATGTTTCTCATTGTGCTGTATGTTCAATTCCTGCAATCTTATGATGTTCTATTGCTTTTATATACAATGAACTTTTACTCTTTAATATTTATTTGCTCCTTCTACACTAATTTTCCTTTTGAACAGTTTTGTCAATACAAATTTTCATCTATTAGTCAATTGGTATAAATTTTTTCTTGATGACAGCTAATGCTATACACCCTTTTGTGAAGGTTTGTGGTGAATTTAAAAGTTCAGGAATCCTTTTGCATGGTTGCTTTGCGTCCCCCATTGGAGAGGGAACTTTAGATTGTGCAGTCTTGGATGTAACAATAGAAAACCAAGGTAATTTTTTTGTCATTTTCCTATCATTGTTTGCTTTGCCTGAAAAATAACTTCTACATTTGCTTGGTGTTCGTGGACAGCTTGATTATTTCTATATTATGGACCACAAGTACTATTATTATTTGTTTACTAATTGGTTGGCAAACAAATACACTTTTTAATCAAATATTAGCAATAATATATATATTTTTTTGCTTGTTTTACAACAACCACTTCGCTCCCACAGGCATTTCATCTGATATGTTTTTTCCTAGCATTTTCCTCCCACAAGTTATAATTTTCAAAAATTTATTTTGAATTATCTTGCTGTCCCCACATAGTGGGATAAGGCATTGATTGATTGTTGTTATTTTGAATTATCTTGAACTTGTTATGAAAAGCTTTGATAATTACTGGAACCTTTGTTTATTTTTAAGTGTATTTTTCCCATTGGTTCTTTCTGGTGTCTACAAATGCATTAAGCATATTTTCTTATAATAATTATCCAGAAACTTTAGGGAGCTCTACTGCCATTGGTTTTGATGAAAGAATGTTGCTGCATTACGAGGTAATCATGCTGTAACCTTTAAGTCGCAAGTACTTGGATATTCTATCTGTTAAGTTTTTGTTAGTTACAGTTATTTTTTAATGAGCTGCAAACTTTTCCTGAAGGGTAATTGATTTACTGAAAACGACAGTAAAGAAAATAATGCCCCGGTCTGCTATTAATGTATGCTTTGCTTTGAAATGCTATTCTTAGCGTTGCTGCGTAGCATAAGGTAGTATGTCAAAAAAGTGGTTCATTCCAGTATTTTACATAAATCAGCTGGTATTAACAGATGCTTTTGTTCTCATGTTTGTGGTTTGGTTTGCTTTGATGGAGAATCGCAATGTGACTATGATGATGTAAAAGCTGGCAAACTGGCATCATTATATTGTTGGATGAGGTCCTTTTCTTGCACATCAAGCTGGTTATTCTTGTGTTGGGTCGTTGGTGTTTTGATTTAGCATCAGTATTGGACAACATATTTTCTTGTTACTTGTACATCAAGGGATTCTAGTAAACTTGAGGACTGCTCTTTTTTATAAGGATCATGTCAAAGAAGCCTTCTTTCCATGTAGGCATTGCCTATACAAGTTGTTCTCCGATCCCATCATACATAATAAACTAGGATTTTTGGAAATTTACTTGTTCGGGCAGTGGAGTTTGGGTAGCAGATCGTGTGGCATCTACTGAGTTAGTTCTGTAGAAAGGCATGATTATGTGGAAATTAGTAGAGGCCTTGACTGCCAAAGTTTGTTTCTCAGAAAGCATTGATGCAAGGGTTCTATGCAACAAGCCAAATGATGATCAAATATTGTGGTAGTTACTGCAGAGAAATCAATGCATCTGATTCATCTGAAATACATATATTTAAATAAATGTCCTTGGTTTTTAACACATGAATTTTGTCAGTGTACACAGTTTTTAAGTATGATTTGATTTTTTTTTCTGCACATATTCTTGACTTTAGGTTGAGACGAAATCCCACCCACACCCAGAAAGACCTGATCGAGTACGAGCAATTGTTGCCAGTCTTGCTTTTGCAGGTGATACCTGTCTGTTCATATCTTGAAGCTGATTTCACTGCATTCAATAGCTGTGCTTAGTATCTCAGTTGCCATTTTCTGTCTTTTCTTCTTGGCATGCTGTTGATATGGTGTATTATTCTGGTGTGGTATGAATGTAAAATTCTTTGGGTGTGTGTAGGTATATATCCAGGGAAGTGCATTCTTATACCATCTAGAGAAATCTTGGAAGAAGAACTTAGATTGGTAAGAAATCAATTTTGTATTTGCCCAGCCATTTTTGCGGTCATTTGTCTGAAATTTTGGGGTCTGTATAGAAAGACAATTTGTTCAAGGAAGAGATTGTCAATGGAACTTAAGTAAACCTGGAGTATTATTTTAGGTTAAATACATTGAGTATGAAAAATAGAAATCTTGGGAAAAGTTTGAGATTCAAGCTCTATGGGGTGACTATCTTGATTAATTGCTCAATTAAACTACTGTAAAAGGTCAGCATTGGTGCATGTAGTAATTTACTGCAATGATAAGTTGTTCATGTGGTAATATAGGTGCCTGTGTAGTAAGATTGGGCATCCAGGTAACACCTAGGAGCCCATTTAAATGTTCGTTTTTATTTTTTAATTTTCATTTACTAGTAATAATAATAATGATGATGATGATTATATATACTTTTAACTCTATTATTTCCTTAATAACATTAAAATACATAAGTAATTTAAGGATAATAATAAATATGAAGTGTGATAATACTAATATACATAATTATATATTTTAATAATTATGTATATTTCTGTAGTATTCCATTAAAAAATATACTCGGTTTTTATTTGGAAGGAAAACTTTAAAAATATGTATATATTTATTAAACAGATCTCACAGATCATCCCTTCAATTAAAATAAGGCAAGATAAACCTCCAAGGCATGACCATATCATGACTAGGTAAGTACGATTTTTTCATTTTGACTTGCAACAGTTCAAATCTAGAAAACAATCTCTTCCTTTTTGGATTTAAGAATGCACATGATTGGACCCTCCAAGATCTTACATGAGCAAGAACCTTGTTTACCAATTTTGCCTTTTTACTTAATGATATTATTGTAGAAAACTAGGAAATTGTATGCAAGATTTTAAATCTCGATATCGTATCGAGGATTGATCCTTTGAAAAAGGGAAACGTATCGAGGATCGAAGATTGTATCGGTAGAAACACAATACTTCTATAGAAATGATTATAAAACATTAAATTTCAACTTGAAACTTAGTGATAAGATATAATAAGTTACAATAAGCATATAAAAATATTAAGATAAAATTTTAAAGCAATTATCAAGTATAAAATATCAATTAGATAGATATATAGTAGTCATATGTACAAAAAAAGTCTTAAACTATTTACAAATAAGTAAAATAAACTCACAAATAATTTAAAAAGTAGAGAAATGATACATATATTAATTATAAACGTAGAAACAAATAAATTTTTTTATAATGATTTTAATAATTAAAAGCGTATTTAATTATAATATTTTAGAGTAAATTATAAATTTTTATAATGTAATTCATATATTTTACATGAAATAATTTAAAAAATTGAATATTAAAATTGTGATAATATAGATGAAATTAATGCTATTTATTAGAAAACATAAATTTTTTAAAATATTTAAAATATTTTTATTTTTAAATAATTTTACTTTTTTTAAAATTTATTTTTATTTTTTTTCTCTTTTTTTTATTTTTATTTTTTAAAAAGTTTTCTTCTTTTCTTTTTCCTTTTTTTTCCTTTTCTTTTCTTCTTTTCTTTTTTTTCTTTTCCTCTTTACCTTCTCATGTGCTATGTGCGTGATGTCTCTGACATCTTCTTCCCCAAGTAGCCAAGCTTCCATTATTGTTGGCCTTCTGCAAGTCTGCAACAAAAATGGGTGTCGACGTGCCACTGCTTCGGTAGTGGTTCTTCTACAACTGGCAATTTCTTCTAAAGTTAGAGGAGGCGTTGGTGAGGCTAAAGAAGGTTGGCGATGTCAATGGAGACTCAAGGTAGTGTTTCAATGACAGATTGTTTGATCCAGCAATACCGAGTAAATCGGTATCGAAGAAAATGAAGTCCGAGACGGATCGTTGAAATTTCGGCTCTAAGGGTTCACAGAGAGGGTTTCTAGATGCTTAGAGAGGAAATAACTGAGGACGTTGCATGTGGAGAGTTTGGTAGGTTTGGGATCATTGTGGAGATAAGGCTTGAAGGGTTCATAGAGATGAGCCCTAACCTATGAAAAATTTTTCTAGCCAAGTACATATACCAGAGGAAAATCTTTTCCAATTTTTCTAGTGCACAAACACCTAGAAAATTAGGAAAAAGGTTTTTGGCTGCACGAACCCCCCTTGATGTTACCAGATGAGTTGGAGATTCACCAATTGTTGGTGCCTCAAGGTAAAACTTATTATTCTTCAAGAACTCTATGATCCATTGATCAGATGTCACTTGTCCTGTCTACTAGCATAAGGATGGCATGAGGTGTGTTATTTGTGTAGATTTTCTTCTTTTCTATCTTGTTGTACCAATGATTTGGGGTGTTGGAGTTATTTTTCCTTGGCAAGGTGTTCTTATTTTCTCATTAAATTTGTTAATGAATTGTGTTCAAGTTTCTGATCTAATCTTTTCATCAGTGGCTTCCTTATTTCTTCTTTAATAACTTCACGTAATAAGTCTATGGAAATTTCATTTTACCTTGCACTTCAAGTCATGTAACTTCTTCCACTACTCTTCTTCCTATCCATAGAAGCCATGTGGTACAAACCTTTGGTAACAACATGGATTTGTTATATGAACCTTCAATCTAGAAATGTTTTGCATGGTTTCAGCATTTAGAAAAATATGCTGCTGTATTTATTATAACATTTTCAGTATAATAAATCTAAAATGATACAAACCTATTATAACATTTTCAACATGAATTCTGCATTTTGAAAAAAAGATTGGCAGTATTTGTTAATCTATTGGTTTAGTTAATAAAATCATGTTGATGGTATTATACAAAAATTGTTGTAGCTATCTCCAAGTACATCCCATGTATTTGTTATAACATTTTCAGCATGAATTTTGCATTTAGAAAAAGTGATAGACAGTGTTAAACTATTTGTTTATTTAATAAAATCATGATGAAGGTGTTACAACAAAATTTCTGTAGCTATCTCAAGTACGTCAATATTTGTTATTTACCATTGCTTTAGCTATCTCCAACAAATGTTTGTTGGGGAACACAAATTCATGCTTTTCAGTCTCTGCATTTAGCAAGGTTGCCATGGATGAGGTGATGTTCACACTCACATTGCATGGGATTTAGTGTTTCAACCTAAGGGCGCTAGTCTGGTTATTTGTAAATGGCCTTACAGTGCTAAGCATAATTCATATGGCACTGTGGGCATAAATAAGCTCATAGCATTGAGGTTTCACTAAAACATACGACGCTAATTATGCAAAGACCTTTCTTGTTGCTTGCTTTAACTTTATTTTGGTGATCTTATTTTTAGAAGTTAATAATGTTTGAGGGGTCAACTGGTTAGATGTCAAAAATGCATTTCTTTATAAGAACTTTATAAAATAGGTTTTGATGGAGCAATCTTTCGGATATGTTGTAAAAGGTGGATAGAGTTTAGCACAATTGGTGAGAAGGTTGGATTTCAAAGATATATTGTAGATCATTCTATTTTTATCGATAATTTCCAATGGTAGTATTATTATTGCTATTTATATGGATGGCATCTTAGTTGCAAGGAGGGATCTAGTTGGAATCAGGGAAGTCAAAGAGTATCTTAGGACACACTTTGCTAAAAAAATGTGCAAATTGTGTCATTTCTTGAATATGGAGTTTGCATACTCAAAGGAAAGTGTAGCATTATTTCAAAGAAAATATGTCTTGGTCTTTACTTAGGAGTTAGAATGCTTGGGATGCAAGTTAGAGGGTATGCTTATAAAACATAATCTATCATTCTAGGATGACCTTCCAACCTTTTCGAGGATTTAGACAGAAACTAGAGACTTATAAGGTGTTTGTGCGACTTAGAAATCAAGAAACATAAATTTTAAATTTCCAAAAGGGACCCCAGTATATAAGCCCACCCGATTCTTTATTTCGCCCACCCCCTTCAAGACAATCATGATTCTGCCCAGACAGTACCCTTCCATGAAACCCCAGTTCCTTTTGTGTCTATGTCAAGGCTTCCTTCTCCGTGCGGTGTTCTTCACTAGGATCCCCGTATTGCAGCTAATGACGAGCTACCTTTGAAGGATTCACATGTCTGCATTGAGGCTTTCGAGGTTTCCTTCTCTGTGAGGATCCATGTGTTGCAGTCGGTGACAGCCAACCTTTGGAGGATCTGTGTGTCTGCGTCAAGGCTTCCTTCTTTGCAAGGATCCATGTGTTTGCATTGCCGCTTGTTTCCATGTAGATTCGATTTGCCAAGTCTTCAGTGTTTATCTTTTATTATGATGTATTCTATTATTCCTTGTTCACTATTTTTCTGGTTGTTCAAGTTTAGGCAGATCTGTGAGTGCTCAGGTCCTGCAAGCATTGTTTATGTTTGTTCAAGTTTTTGTTTTTTTAAGCAGATCTGCAAGTTTATGCATTTGTATTTTTTAAGCAGTATTGTTTTGATTCATCAACTAAGTTTTCTTTTTTGGTGTACTTGTTCAAATCCTTTATTGCTTAAACCTTCAATTTATGTTGCACATTGCAAATCAAATAGATTCCCCCACAATTTATAGATTGTATTGAAGCCCTAAATTTGGTTAATGTTTGATATTCCACCACTTTTTGACATCTAGGTTGGGATGTTCGAGATTGTTTATGGATCTTGTCATTGACAATAATTTTCACCAACAAAAGCTATATAAATACTAAAAATATTGGCATGTTTACATTGAATGGAAATTTTTTTGAGTTGTTCACTTGTACTACAACTTATGAACTTTTATTGTAATTTATGAACACAAAATTTGATGTATTACTTATTTTACAAATGCTTCATTTCTAAATTTCTGTTTGAACTTTCTGTTAACCACAAACACCCCTTGTTATATGTTTTTCATCTGAATTCTCTATTTCTATTTTCACATTTCCTTTCCATTTGGACATTTTATTTCTATTTCTGAATTTTTGTCATGTACTAATAGGCCATTAGGGTCTATTGGTGTATAACAGAAAGTTAGGAAATGGAAAAAAGAAATAAAAGGGGAATGTTAGGAAAGATAGAAAAATGTGCTATTTATCCATGTTACGGAAAGTCAGGAAAGGTAAAAATGTTAGAAAAGTAGGAAATTTTAGGGAAAGTAAAATGTTTGTTTTTTATTTTCTCATTTTAATTTTTTTCTTTTTTATTTTCTATTTGTCTTTCTTATTTTCTCTTTTTCTTTCTTATTTTCTTTTTTTCATATTTTCTTTTTTTCTCTCTTATTTTTCCTTTGTTATTTTCTTTTTTCTCTTATTTTCCCCCTGCCTTCTTCACCTTCATCGTTGTTAACAACTTAGCCAGATGGCCATGGCCAACCTCATGATTGAGACCAACGATTTGTTTGGAACTGTTGGCTAACAATGACATCAAAGGGTTCAAGTCCTCAATCAAGTTTGATCGTGCATCAATCAGTGAAATCAGTCTTTGGTATGGCTGCAAGAAACACTCCCACCAGATGGTGCTAGTGCAGGACCAATGTTCTCAAGTTCATCTTTTCCATCTCGGATGTTGATATAAATTGAGCTTATAGACTGAGATATGGATGCAAAAAGGGGCCATTTTTCACCTCTAGTTAGGACATGGAATGGGGCCTAATGTTGCCTTTGGTTAGGATGCAAAAGAAGGCTCAAAAACAGGAGGTGAGTGACTGGCGAGCTTGAAAAGGGTTTAGCATCTTTTGAGGTCTCATGGTAGGAAAGGGTCAGACGGTAGGTGTTGAGTGGAAAGAGACTTTCTTGAGGATGAGAGGAAGAATGTCTAGAATTTCTATTTATTTATGTCAAAATCTCAAATTCTGTTTTCAAAATTCCGTTGCTGGACTTTCTAGTAGGTACAAATGCTTAACTTTTTGACTTTCCTTATTGAACTTTTTGCTTCCAGACTTGCTAGTAGACAAATTCCTTTTTATTGGGATATTAATTTATTTGAGTGTCATTCGACTTGGACATTTCCTATGCTATTAGTTTACTCACAATTAATGCATAACTCAAGATTTGTGTAATAGGAAGGAGCCATGTGCACTTTCATACACCAAAGGGAAACTAGGTAAAGATTTTGTTTACAAAAGAAATCATCATCTTAGAGTTCAAGGTTTCTCATATTTTGGATATATAAAAGGCAAAGGTGATAACAAATCCACAAGCTACCACACATGTTGATGGAAACTTTATAACGTGGTGAAATCAGAAACAAGGTTTATCTCATGAGTCATTGCTGAAGTAGAATAATGGTTTGATGGCTTAAACTACCTATAAGATGATGTGGATTTGGTCATTGATGATAGGGCTTAGGTTTAGGTTTATATTAGAAATCAAGGTTTCAAATACTGACATCATATTGAGGACTTGTCCTTCAAAAAAAGGAAATATACTGAGGATCAACGATCTTAATAGTGGAAATGCAATACTTTTATAGTAACAACAAAAAAAGTCCATATTTTAACTTGAAACTAAGGGATAAGATGAAACAAGCTGTGATAAGTATATACAAACACTTAAGACCGTAGTTGTTTAAGTTTCGTATAGTTTCAATTCCAGTTCTACACAAATCTTCATATGTCATCATTATCGTACAAACTTCTATACATAAACTTTAATTACACAATTTACTAAGTAGTTCCAACATTGTTTGTTTCATCACTCTTAATTCCAACTTTCCACAATTTTTAGAATTGACTTCATGGTAGACAAAATTGAAAACAAATGCACCTTTAAATAAATTTTTTAGACAATTGTCATGCTTGAAATACCAATTAGATAAAGGCATAGTAGTTACATGTATAAGAAAAGTGTTAAATCCAGTGCAAATAACTAAAAAATCTCATAATGGCAAGTGATTTAAAATTCATGTTGCATTTTAATAATATTCAAGTTACCATTCAATATATTTGAGGTCATATTTTAATAAAAACTAGGTTATGTTTTAATATATATTAGATTACATTTCAATAAAATCTAGGTTACAATTCATATATGGAACACAAATTGATACAAATTAATAAGATTATGCACAATAAAAGAGAATTTCCATAATCTTCATAATTAAATATTTTATTGATTATAAGATTTTAGAGTAAATTATAAATTTTTATTCCTATAATTTAGTTAATGTTTTGAAAAATCTCACATGAATTAATTTAAAAAATAGAAAATAAAGTTCGTGTAATAAAAGAAAGAATGGGAAAGTTACACATAAGTAAAAATAACTTTAAAAAAATTAAAAATATCAGTATTTTCTTTGTGATTTTTTAATACCTTGATCATTTTTTAAACATAATTTTTTATGTAATAGTTTTTTTTTATTTTTTCTTCTCTCATCCCTTTTTTCCTTTTTTTTCTTTGTCGCCCTGTTATTTTTTCTCTTTCTCTCACCTTTTCACGTTCTTCACTATCTCCTCCCTTCTTTAATTTTTTTTTCCTTTTTTCTTCTCTCTTTCTCTTCCCCCTTTTTTCTTCTCTCTTTTTTCTCATTTTTTTTCACCTCCCTCATTGCATGCCTGTTCTCTTCCCTCTTTTTTTTCACGATGACAAGAACCTTGACTCCTTTCAACCTTGCCATCTCATTGGTTGTCTTCTATACCCACCTTATGATGTTGACCCATCCCCAAAATTGCTGACTAGCCTCCTCCTAGTCACCAATTCTAATAGCAAGCTATAAACACTGCTCTTCTCCCTCTTCACCCTACCGGAATATTGTAACTGATAGAGAACAACTTTTCCCTTCGTTGGATTGACCAATCCTTTGTATGAATCGATCAATCTATTCTTTTTCTATTCAAAAAATAGGTTGGAATGATTGATCTTGCAAAGTACCGAGAATGTAGCTGAATTTTGTATCAAGAAAGTTGAAAATTGATCTAGATTGAAGATATGTTTTGAATTCAGATTGAAAGTTAAGGCTATGGTAGAAACTCCTATGACAATTCATTGTGATAATCAGATTGCCATATTTATCACAAATAATCCCACCTTCCATGAGAGATTCAAGCATGTTGAGGTTGGTTTTCATTATGTCTAGGATATGGTGATGCATGAAGTCATATCTACTCCAAGTTTTGGGATATTTGAGAATCCTTGTGACAAGTTATGCTTGATCAATTTGCATGCTTGTGACAAGTTATGCTTGATCAATTTGCATGCTCCAACTTGAGGGAAATTGAAGTGTATGATAAATGATCCTTTATGTATGTGGGTTTAATTCTACATTACTTGTCTTGTATTAGCCACTTTTGTATATTCTCTTTATATAGAGACCTTTGTGTTTGCTAGCAACAACAATTCACTTCCATCATTTCTTGTTTCGACAAAAGCAAATTGAGCAAATGTTTTCAAAGAAATGAAGTAAAAGAAATTGAATAAAATGGAACAATGAATGATTTCAAAAAGAGTGAAGCTAAAATGGTTTTTGTTCTCAGCTATGGTTTCAGTCTTCCATACTTTTTAAGATTATTCATCTAGAACAACATGCAATCAGGAGGTGAGTGTTTTTTTTAAGAAACTCTTGTTGCTGGAATGAACCATGGGTATTCGTTGGAATGGTGATAGTTTAAGTCCTGGTATCCACTTGGAGTTGGGATATGGTTGTGGCATATGCATAGTGTTCGTAATTTTATTTTACTAAATGAGAACCATTTAAGTTTTGGATCTTTTTTATTTTTTGCTGGACCATTACCATATAAGTTGGCATCATACCATTCTATTCCTATAAACAAAATAATTTTGTGGAAGAAGTTGGAAACAGGGTTGTTGAAATACAAGAAATAGTGTGGAAGTTGTTTCTCATGCATAGGTAACAAGGCCTCTATATGTAGAGATTACATAGAGACAACAGACACATCATAAGCAATGTTGGATTAAACTCACAACACAACACTACTTGGGAGTTGGGATCCATACAAGGATCCATTTACTCATGTGCTTTAACAAGGCTAACAGTTAGTTGTCTATCATGTAATGTTGAAACTTGTAACAAATGTTTAAT
Organism: Amphibolis antarctica; assembly: GCA_024699675.1. Taxonomy (NCBI): domain Eukaryota; kingdom Viridiplantae; phylum Streptophyta; class Magnoliopsida; order Alismatales; family Cymodoceaceae; genus Amphibolis; species Amphibolis antarctica. The sequence goes on from JAMKPZ010002496.1 coordinate 35,902, forward strand.
TTCATATTCCAGTTCAATATACTACCACAATATGAAGGTTTATTCTTGCAATCCTCGTAGTTCATCTGTATGCTTTTTGGTATAAATGATTTCACGTTGCCTAACTTTTTCATACGAATTATTTAGGTCCATGCAGTTGATCATATTGAAGCTGTTAGATGTACCAAGCATTTTTTGTACAGGTACTGTTCGTGATGTTATTATTGTATGTTTCTGTGGGCCATTTGAGATTCTTACAAGTTCCTTTGTTTTCTAATTATCATCTAATATTTTGTTTTACAATCTTTGAATATACCCTCAAACGTTTTAGCATATACATCTTTGGGGTAGGGGTGTGCATAGTTTAGTTTGATTTTGACTGGAATCATGTCAGTTCTAGAAGTTTTGGAATTGATTTGAACCATCTCATCCCATGAATCAAACTATTCGAAATTCTTGGTTCTAACTGAATGATAAATATATGATTGAAATAAACAAATATAATAATAAATAACTAAATATATCGCACTGCAACTAACATAATATTCTTGTACAGAAAACTTATTATAAATTACAATACATTAATGAATATTAGCAAACCAAAAAATAGCAAGTAGTTAATATTCTAGAAATATGAAAAAAACTCTTAATCGATGGATGAATTGTTAGGTCAACACCGTTAGCTCTATAAATTACATATCATTATCATTTTGGAAATCAGAAATGGTGGAAGTAGTATCCTTTCCTAAGCACAACATTAAACTTCTTGTTGAAGTAAATGATGTATTGGGTGTTAAGTGTGTGTGGGTTTAGCCTTATATTGGTTAAAGTTATTTTTATGTTTCTTGTAGCCCCTTTATAAAGAGACTTTATTTTTATTAATGAATCAAATCCAATCTCTTCCTTTCTTTCATTTCTCAACATGGTATCAGAGTTGGGGTTTTGAAAGTTTACAAAGAAAAATCCTAAGTAGGGAGGGGGAGCCTTAACTGTCATCTCCTCCCAGTCGTCTTTCTCCTTCTCCTTTTCATACCCAAGTGCATTCGTAACTCTCTATTTCTTTGCTTGTTCACAAACAAGTGACAACCTCTTTTGTCCATACATGGTTGAGTAACCTCTCTTCTGGACGAGCGGCAACCTGTTTTGCCCATGCATAGCCAGGCAACCTCTCTCCTTACTTGTTTTGCATAAGTGACTTTTCTCTACTTCTAGGAGGCCACTTTTTCACTGTTCTTGGCTACCCTCTCCCACTAGAAGCAGACATTCTTTTCTATTACAAACCTTAGTGGCAACCACTCTCTATCAAGGCGACTACTTTGTCATTTGAATTTGTGCAAGTGACTCTCCTTTGTTTGGGATAGCCATGCAACTCTCTCACTTCTTTGATAGACATGTCTTTGACTAATGCACAACTTGGTGACTCCTTCGCTCGTTAATTGAGGGACTTCTTTGCTTGCCTCCTTCGAGAGATTCCTTTGTCCAGACAAGGTGACTTCTTTCACTTTTGTTTTGAGTGACTCTTCTACTTAGATGTGGCAAATCTTTCATTTGCACTAGCGTTTCCCATTCATGTGCTCCCTTGTCACTTTTCCTAGATCAACGACTTGTCACTTGCACCCTAGGGTTGTACAAGAAGAAGATGGGTGGTTGAAAAGGAAAGGATGAAAAAGTGGGCACGTGTAGTGAACGTGCATAGAAGAAGAAGAATATAGAAAAAAAAGGGGGTGTCACTTTTAAATTTTTTTTTGGAGTCTTTTATGTTTGAAGTATGTCTTTGAATTTGTAATAAGTTTTTTTATAGTAAATATACCCCATAATATTATTCATTAGGACTACCTGCAAAAAGGAGTTGAGTACATCTAAAGGGGGGGACTGGGCCTGAAACCCTTTCAACCAAAGAAAAATTTGTAAAAAAAGAAATGGGCCATGAGGCCCAAAAATAAAGGGCAAAAAGTCCAAAAGAACTACAAATATGAAGTGTAAGTAAAAAACAAACTTGTAACAGCTCAACCTGCATTCCTGATAACCAAGGCCATGATCTAGCAGCCTTGATCAAGGTTTCCATGTCAGATACCACGTCAACTTCCATGCCACCCACCACATTAGATGCCACCTCATCAGCCACGTCGTCTGCCACATATTCAATGTGCCACCTCAGATGCGAGTGTATGCCAAGTTGTTTGCCACCTCAGATGCGAGTGTATGCCAAGTTGTTTGCCACCTCAGATGCGAGTGTATGCCAAGTTGTTTGCCACCTCAGATGCCTTGTCATCTGCCATCTCAATTTCCACATCAATGCCATGTCAGCAGGATGACTGGCCCACCCGAAGAAAAAATCGGAAAAATCCATTGACAGCACAATTAATCCCATCAGCATTCCATTTTCTGGAAATTTTGGGATCAGCATCGGATTTTTGGCAAAATACAGGTCTTGTTGAGGACAGTCCTGAAAATCCAGGATTTCCAAAGAACCCAGAGTATGTTGGCAGTCCGAAGTTTTTTGGGAAAATCCAGATAAACCAGATTGTCCAAAGTGTTGCAACCACCTTGAAATATTACTAGCACCACAGTATCTGGAAGAAAAACTAATAGAATGGAGATTCCAGTAGATGCACAAACCTGTTGGAGGCCCATTAAAAAATAATGGACCTCCCAATAAAGCACAGTTTATATTTTTCATTGCAGTGTACATGAAAATTTTGATCCAAATAAGTTGAAGAACGTGAAGCCCAAAACTGATCTTCAACAATAAGTTCCAGGTGGGAAGGTCTTCGATTTCCTGCAGTCAGAGTAATAGTAGATCGAGCCAAATAAAATTCAAAATCACAAGTTGTGAGTGCACCACCTGATGGAGGTCTCTTAAAAATAAGGGACCTCCCAACATTTGAATAGCATTGATTTTGTGGTGTGCACCCAGCAGCCCATCCAAACAATGTCATCCACTCAATAAACATAATCAGGCAAGCCAAAAGCATCTCCAAGAGTCCTCCCAAAAAGTAGCTAGCAGTTGGATGCAGATTAAAATGCCCAGCTAGTTGTTGGACAACGTTTGTATGGTTCTTGCAACGTCCTAACAGAGGGAGAAGCTTCCCTTTAGCACACCCTTATGCAGAACTGCAGAAAATCTGCTCACACAGTTGAACTCTCAACTTACTGTTGATGGAGGAAGAAGAATGAGAAGAAGAGGGGAGGAGAAACAATCACACAATGCAAACATAGAGATTTTACGTGGTTCGGCAATTGCCTACTCCACAGGTCCTGGTGCTCTCTGTAAACTCCTGTTACGATGCCTCTACACTTACATTGTTCTTATATTCAAGCCTACTCATAGTACTACAGTCCTATACAACAGCCTTAGACAGACCGTCCAGTTTAGCATAAATCGAACATATCGAGTGGATAGTTTGGTCTAGACCTTACGCCACTTGCACCTGGTCTGACTTGAACATGACGCCTCCTGTGCCAGGAATGATTGGAACTCTAGTCAGCCTAGATGTTACACCTCTTGTGTCTCGTCCAGCTTGAACGTTATGCCTTCTACGTCCCATCTGGCTTGCACCCTGTCACTCATTTAAATGTTACGATCTCATCGTCTCGTCTAGCTTCACTTTGACGTCCTCCACATCTGGTCTAGCATCAACCTGACGCCTTTGCCGTTCTGTTTGTCCTTCAATTGGGTATCTCCTACAACTTTCTTGAGATTAACTCCATACAGAACTTCATTCAGAGCAAAATGGATAACTGAATGGATATTTGAACCACTCTCCAAATTTCACTGTCTCAGTGCACCACCAAATTAGATTATTTGTTTTTCTCAGTCCAGCTCTAACAGGAAGGTCTTCGATTTCTTGCAGTCAGAGTAATAGTAGATTGAGCCAAATAAAATTCAAAGCCACAAGTTGTGAGTGCACCACCTGATGGAGGTCTCTTAAAAATAAGGGACCTGCCAACATTTGAATAGCCTTGATTTAGTGGTGTGCACCCAGCAGCCCATCCAAACAATGTCATCCACTCAATAAACATAATCAGGCAAGCCAAAAGCATCTCCAAGAGTCACTCCCAAAAAGTATCTAGCAGTTGGATGCAGATTAAAATGCCCATCCACTAAGCAAGGGAGCTCAATGTTGTAAATATTTTGTGGTAGAGCATCAATGGCAGCCAAGGATCTTAACAAAACTGTTGGAAACAGGAACCAAAAACCAGTATCCAGAAGAATATAATCACCAACCTCCTAGAGCTCTCAATTAAGAGACCTCCCCACAGTTGACTAGTAGTTTTTTGCAGCTCTATAACATCATGCAAATCCAGAAATGATTCGAGCATTGAGTCAGAAAGAGCAAGGTCATATAATATGACAGCATCCATAAGAGCATCCATCAACAGAAATAATCCAGGGTTCCATGGAGCCATCTGTCCCATAGCCAGTGTTTTATATGATCAGGAATAGCCCCCTCCTGGCCATAGTCCCACATATGAGTAATAACATGTTGCTGCACCTCAGGAAAATGAGGCCTTCGATTTTGAAAAACACATTTGCATTTGTGTTTCCAAATTTCCCAAAGAATCATGGCTGTCAAAAATTTAACAAATTTCCAAATAGGAGCTTTATTGGAGGTGGCCAAACATTTCCTGACCCACTGTTGCCATTGTAAAGGAGAAAGATTAGGCAGATGAAAAAGAGCACAACACCAATTTTTGACAGCACAACACCAATTTGTAATAAGTTGGATGCTCCACCTTAAAGGGGAGTGCTGAAATAAATGATGTATTAGGTGTTCGGTGTGTGTGGGTTTAGTTCTACGATGGTTAAACTTATTTGTATGTGTTTTGTAGCCCCCATATAAACAGATTTTATCTTTGTTAATGAATCCAATCCATTTCCTTTCTTTTATTTCTCAACACTTCCATAAATAGAGGTTATAAGGAATGGACATGCACACAACCAACTTTGGATTAAACTCCCCACACAATATTAAATCCTATTAGGATTTATATAATGATCCATTTATTCATGTGCTCTAACGTTTGTCTGTGAACATCATTTTGTTTTTCTCTATTTTTAACTTTTATGTTAATATAAAATTGAAAGTTTTTTATTGAGAAATATCTAACAAACAATGTTACAAGTCTATATATAATATGGGTCCACAAGGTCTACAGGTACCTATAGAAAGGACTTTTGTAGGCAGTCTTATGTCAGGTAACCTAGTTTTTTAGTCAAATCACTTGGTTTTTTAGCCGGATAATTCAAATTTTAGCCTGGTAACCTGGTTTTTTAGTCAAGTAACCTGGTTCTTCTTTCAGTCAGGTAACCTGATTTTTAGTTGGGTAACCCGATATTTTAACTAGGTAACCCAATCTTTTAGTCAAGTAACCTGGTTTTTGAGTCGATCTCATCAGTTAACCAATGCTCTCATCAGGTCTGTCAAGATACTTGATGATCTCATCGCTTAACCCAAAAAAATATCTGGTTAACCAGTACTTACAGAAGAGACTTTTGTAAGCACCTTTAGACTCCTTTTTACCATATAATATATTATATATATTAATTAAAATATTAATGCATGTCTTGGTTTTGGTTCTGAATTGGTTAACCACACTGGGCACTATGGACTAAATCAGTCTTAACAATTCCAGATACAAAGAACCAAACCTAACTATAACAAACCATTAAACTGATCTAACAATAAAAAATATTTTGATTCAATTCGGTTAACTTGTTCTAAGTGAAATATGTACATTCATAGGCTGGGAAGGTTTTGAAGCATAGGTGTTTAAGTAATATTCCAAGTGCCCTAAACAAATTAAAAGAAATCAATTATTATCATGTATGTTATTTTCTTCATATGCAACTATCAAGGGATTACTTGTTGTAAACTGAAGTTAACACTAAAAAGTTGGAATGTACAATGTATTTTGAGATTATGGCAATGTACAGTGAGTTTTATAAATTCATGACAGAAAATGCAGAAAAATTAACATATGACTAGATGTCAAAAAGTCCCAACTGGTTCTTAAAACCTTGTGTAACCAGTTTTCTAAATACGTTGGGGTAAGATTGTGTTGAGTTTATCCCTTTTCAGCATATTTTTGAGACATTCTTCAAACATCTTTCCTAATGCACTTATGTTTTTTGCCATGAGCATTTCTGCAGTTATAAAGAGGAAGATATAAGTGTACTAATTATGGATTTTATCTTGACATTTAGTTTTTTTATTTGCAGCTATTTCACTGCTGATACGTATGCTAATAATCATTCAGCATCTGCAGCAAGACTTGCTGCAGGATATTGTTCCGATCTTGCAACCTGTATTATGACGGGGAAGGCAAGAAATGGTTTTGCTCTTGTATGTAACATTAGTTTTTTAAACACCAACATTGCTATTTCATTTGAATTCTCACACTTCAGTTGTTTTAGCATCTTGTTAAATGTTCCTTGCATAGGTTCGGCCTCCTGGACATCATGCTGGTGTAAATCAAGCAATGGGGTTCTGCCTCCATAACAATGCTGCCGTTGCTGCACTCGCAGCTCAATCTGCTGGTGCAAAGAGAGTGTTAATTCTTGATTGGGTAATATTGATTCTACTTGAGTTTGTAGCATGTTATTTTCTAAAACATTGAATTGGCTCCCAAAAGTTTTTACAGTTAATTACATTAAATTTGGTTATTTACTTGAATGCAGGATGTACACCATGGTAATGGAACACAAGACATATTCAGGGAAAATAAATCAGTGAGAACATGGGAAACTTCCTATAACATAACATGTTTTTTTATATACGTTTATGCCTCTATAGAAATGTGAGAGATCTCAAAATCAATTGATTATTAGCAAAGAGATTTGATATTATAGATTTGTTCAGGTCCAACCTCACTTTTTCTATGTAGGATTATTTCAATATGATCCCTAAATTGTGCCTTTTTTAAGGTCTTATTAAGTCTGTATCTTTGGTTTGGGTGTGTGTGTGAGTTATTAATCTATAGGACTTTAGAAATGCATGACATCTAATTGAAAATTAATTGATCGTGAGTAAAATGGTCTCTTATTATATGTTAAGTTTCATCACATTTTTTCAATTTGGTACCATACCAATAGCCTTAAAAATACTAAAAATTTGAAAAACTATTTCCATGTGTAATACAACAATAATAATGATGTGAGTCATAGTCCCGCCATTAGGGTCAACTACATGAATTTTTTTGTACTTTTATTTATAATTAAACCTTCAATTAAATTGTGTAGATTTTAATTTTAATTCACAGTTCCTAACCAAATAGTCGTAGGCTCACCTTTACTTCTTTTAGTTATTCTACATCAAGTAATTGTCCTCTTTTAATTGATACACTATCTGATCTCTTAAGCATTTGACTAAATCACTTAAGCTGATTTTCTTATCTTCAATTAGTGCAACTCCTACTTTGTTTCTAATAACATTATTTTTTAGTTTATAGCTTATGATATTACTATTCATCCATTTTAGCATATGCATTTCAGTAATGTTAATTATTTGTATGTGGTCATGCTTTATAATCTAATATTCTAAGTCATAAAGTATAATTGGGTGAATAACAATTTTATAGAATTTTCCTTTTAATTTTAAGGGTATCCTCCAATGACATCATACTTCAAGAGTATTTCTCCATTTCATCCATCATACTTTAATCTTATGAATAATAACCGTTATAATTTCATTGTTGTTACTTATTATAGATCTTAAATGTTTAAAAGTCTTACTTTTATAAATGTCATGGTCATCTATATATATGTCTTCATCTTTATTCCTATTTTCATTAACCTTACATTTCTTATATTTAGTTTTTGACTTATAGTCTAAAACCTTTGAACTCTAAAAAATCTCTCCATATTTTTGTTAGAGAAAATAATGTGTTATGATTTTAGGTGTGTATATAGGTTTAGTCTCACATTGCTTAAGTGATATTTATCTTCTTTGTGTAGTTTCTATAAATTGGAGTTTTATGTTTGCTTATGAATAACATTCCACTTTTGCTTATTTTTGTGTTCCAATATTGTAATAGAACTTGGATTTTGAAAGTCCATTATGTGTGAGAGATACAGGTAGGGAGGAGGGAAATCCTAGTTATCATCCTCCTTTTAATCACCACCATTGTTGGTAGTTGTTCAGTTCACCACCATTAACCATCACCAACCCTTGTACGTTAGCCACCTTGTCTCCTCCCCCTCTTGTGACTCATTCTAGTTTAGTTTTCCATTCTCCTGTAAGATGGTGAGTGAAGCACATGCGAATGGTAAAAGAAAAAAAAAAGGAGGGGAAGAAGAATAGAGAAAAAGGGCAGAGAAAAAATCAAAAGATGGTGGAAGTTTAAAAGAAAGAAAAAAAAGGTGAGAAAAACAAGACAGAAAAAAGTGTTTAAGACTTCATTGTCAATCTCCAGTTAAATTAGACTTTTCTTGTGTAAGGCTCGACATTGTAGTAAAGTTGCTTTATTGAAGTTGTTTCTTCTTCACAAGATCAGTCTTGATGGTTGATAATGTTGTCTGTTACCTCTATTAGATGATTGATGATGATTTTATTAATATTGTAGAAGTGTTTATATTTTGATTGAGTGTAATGATGTCAATAACTTATTAGCGTTTGCACTTGTTAAAGTGTTGTTAACTAGGGTTTGACCATTTTTCTTACTTGCACAATATTGCTAGTACTTTTACTTGGTGTTTGTTTATTATGTATCTTTTTGTTTAGTTAGAATTTATTTATGTATAAGGAAGCAGCCAAGGCATAAGAAGAACATCTTAAGGCTTGCTGATCTTTAATTTTCAGAAGGGCTGCATAATCATCAGATGATATAGTGGCAGTAGAGCTAATAGTGTGCCCTAGTTTGTTGGAGTTTTCATAGAGAGAACCTGTGGTGGCAGTAATGGAAAAACAAGCCATATCGGATTTGCCAAACTTTTCCCTACATTTATCTAAATGGTGATTCGTCCTACTGTAGTGGATACATGGGGAAAACCTATTTTGCTTGTTGGAGCCATCAAAAAGAGATGATCCCTTCTCATTGTTATAGGTAATCATTGCTGAGTGGTTGGTAATAGAGTTGTGCATTGGAAGAGAGATTTTCAGTGCTCGAGAAAAGGTGGACTGTAGGTCAGGAAATTGATCTCCCCTTAAAATCTGTGTGAAGCTTGTCTACAAGATCAGGATTGATGCTATGTAGAAAGCTAGTGACAAGAAAATCATCTCGATTTTGGTGAAGATTTTTGGTGTCAGAGACCACTAGTTGAAATACTTTGAGCTCATCCACCAACACTCGAAAGTCTATGAAGTGGTATTGTAGCAATTGAGCTCCCTGTCGGATGCATGATATGATTCAATTGCCAGTGAGCAAGAAGAAACTTCTTGAAACTGTGAGCCCAAATGAGGTAGTTTTTGCCGTTTAGCTTCTTTGATGTATCATTGATATTTTTGATGAAGGTGTCGACAAAATCCATTGGGAAAAGGGTGGATGTAGATTAATAGAGAGGATAGTGGGCGAATAGAGAGGGGTGGCATGAGAAAGGTCCTTATTATTGTAAGTGATATACTTAGTATTGTAAGAACAAAGAAGTTTCTACAAATGTCCTTTGCAACTTAGGGCATGGGCAGACTAGAATATTTTCTAGGGATTGAGTTTATATACTCAAAAGGGAAGATGGTGTTATCCTATTGTAAGTATGCTCTGGATTTGTTGGTAGAAACAGCCTGTTTGGGTTGCAAACTTGAGACTACTCCTATTGAACAAAATCCTCTAGTTTAGGACAAGTCATCTAAAAGAACTAGGCAATTTGAAGTAGTACAAAAGACTAGTTGGAAAGTTAATATATCTTGTTGTTAGACGACTTGACATAACATATACTATGGGGCTACTAAGTCAATTCATACATGAACCAAGAGAAGTACATTGGATAGGTATACAAAGAGTACTTGTTTACCTTAAATATACACTTGGTAAGGGTCTGGTATATAAGATTCATGGACAAGGACAAAAGCCTTTTTAGATTTTAGCTATGGTGGTGACAAAGGTGACATGAAATTTACTTTCGGTTATTGCACCTATGTTAAAGGGAATCTAGTTACTTGGCAAATTAAAAAACAAAATTTAGTGTCTTGTTCTAGTGTTGAGGCAAAATATAGATCAACGGCAGAGACAATTTGTGAAATGAAGTGGCTAAGATCATTTCATAGTGAGTTCGGAGTGAAAATCCAATGACCCATGACTATGTATTGTAATAATCAAACAACTATATACATCATACAGAATGAAACCTTCTGTGAATACACCAAGTATATTGAAATTAGCTGTCACTATATTCATGACCTTGTCCTAGAAGGGATAATTTCAATGCCATATACAACATTCTTTGAGGAACTTGTTGATATTCTTACAATTGGGTTGAGTTCTAGTGTGTTTGAGAATCTTTGTAACAAGCTGAGAACAATTAATGTATATCTTTTAGCTTGAGGGGGAGTGTTAAAGTGTTCAAGTTAAGTCATGGGATTAGCTTGACAGATATCTATTTAAGGATTCATTTAACTGTTTCTTATATATTTGTACTTGTATTCTTATTGATGCATAATACATGATTTTCCTTCTCTAATCTCATAATTTGCATGTGTGAGCAATGTGTTTGTTAATTGTCTTGTTTGCTCATGCTATGAATACATTATTGCGTCTTCTGCTATATCAAGTTCCACTTTTCCTACATGTCTCTGCCTGTTGTAGTTAACTACTTCAGCTTTTGTTATCCTTTCATATTTTTAGTTGCAACTGTGTCTTTTGGAAGATCCACCCATTTTCTTATGAAAAACTGTCTGGTGCAAGTTGGGTGCTTTAGTTGAGGAAACTGTTAAAGTCTTATGTCAGTCCTATTTGGTTTACCATGTAATAATTTTCTTTATGTAACTTCTATTTATAGAGATCCTAATAGTAGTTAATAGGAAATCTACTTTTCCTTGTCTTCACAATGCCATTATTTTTGTGGATCATTGATGTTATGTTATTGCCTGCTGTCCCTAATTTTATAATTCTATTACCAGATGTCTTCATGTCTGATGTTACTAACCCGTGTAGTTGGATGTAGCTGTGGTGGTTATTCTTCATTAATTTATTTGTCTGGTGACCATAATTATTGACAGGACACTTGCTTTTTGGTAATTTTGTAAACATGATGTGGGATCTGTTTTTTTTGTAGGTCCTGTACATATCTTTACACAGACATGAGAATGGGAGATTCTATCCTGGTACTGGAGCAGCTGATGAGGTAACTTCTTCCTGAAAGAATTTATCTTTTCATGCTTGACTGTGAATGTGAGAATGCACTGGAAAGATTGAGATGTTGATTTTCATGTTGGAAAATTGGTTTTGTTGAAATATAGGTATCCAACTTAATACCAATTAGTAATGAGTGGAGAGGTTGTTTTCTATATTAACTCATTCTTCATATTTTACTTAGTTGACGTGGGATTATATTTTCCCACTCATTTATGACTTTCTTTAGGTTACATGTTTTTTTCAAGCAGATGTGTGGTTTCATCAGATTTTTTTTATTTAGTTACTATGTTGAAATATGGATCTCCAATGAATGGAGAAGTCTTTTTCTATGTTGAATTAGGGATAATACCAAGTTAACTACATTACACTGAAAGAGGGTAATATACACCAGTACATACAAGATGGGCCTAAAGCCCAATCTCAAAGATACCCTTATGCTCTAATACTCCCCTTCAAGTTGAGCATAAATATCCAACATTCTCAGTTTATTATGTAAGTCATTCAAAATACGAACATTAAGCCCTTTAGTAAAAATGCATGCTATTTGTTGTGAGGATTTAATGTATGGACCAACTTAAGCAGCTCCTGCCAACATGTAATCCCAGACACATGTGGGCACGTCCCACAAAGGACTGCATCCACCAATTCTTTGGCATCGAGCTCCAATAGAACATCTTTGTAGTTTCTACCTATAGAAAGACAGAATTGTAACCTGCCAGGAGAGCCAAAAATTCTGCGTGTTTTGAGTCCTTAGCTACTAACGATCCCATTACTGCCTATGCTAGCTTACCTTTGTCATTATAGAGGACCCACTCTCCAACCGCCCTCTGTTGATTGGTGAACATGCCATCAATATTGAGCTTCCAATGTCCCTATTCCATTTTTTTCCACACAATCCATTGACCACGAGACAAGCCATCCCTTGGGACCTACATGCCATTTTTGTAGGCAAGAACGATAGAGGAGAATACCTTTTTGCGGATTATTTCAAAATCTCTGGCTTCTCCCGTCGTGATGATCTTACATATAGCCTTCCAACATTCCTAGAGAATGTTAGTCACTAAGAATTTATAGAATTTTTGACCATTCTGCTTGCTGATGTATCTCAACGATCCCAGAATCCATCGTCGTCATTGGTCATTGTTACGGATCCGAAGATCCAAACAAGCACACACCCATCTTCAGAACAGAAACGCCCATTCACTCTCAAAGAATAGATGTGTTGGCGAGTCTGCCCCTTTTACCAACTTGCAGTAAGCACACATAGAAGCAAGAGAAAAACCCCACCTGACGTAAAGCTCATCAGTAGGGAGAGCATTCCAGAACCACTTCTTCAAAAAGAAAGATATCTTCGTTGGAATATACGGTATCCAAAGACTTATATTGTAGTCCACTCTGGCACTTCTCTCCTAGGTAAAAGTCCACACATCGGTAGTAAAAAGGCCGCCATCACTAGTCGCCACCCACTCAAACCTATCCTTGTCTTAAGAAAGCTTGTGAAAATCATCTTGCAACTTATCAAACACTTCCACTGGGATCAAGTTCCTCCAACATTCTGCCAATGGCCATGATGCTGGCTGAGGATCTGTCAGAGTCCAATCCTATTATGGGCTGATGATCCCACATCCACCCAACCACCTCATGTGGACCTTTACTCTGCCCCACACCTCATGTAGACAACGCCATCCATGTGAGGCACCTGCACGAGGAAACACAACACCACCATAAGCCGCATGAATGTAGACATGTCAATCGTGTCGGGTCGGCCTAGACACGGCCTGTTGGCACAAAAAGTACTGTTCGTGCCCCCTGCTTGTCGACCATTGCCGCACAGCAACTGACCGTTCCACGTGTCCATGCCCTTTTCTTCCCCTCTCTCTTCTTCCCCTCTTCTTCTCCTCTTCTTCTCCTCTTCTTCCCCTCTTCTTCTCTTCTTCTTCTCTTCTTCCCGACTAAACCCTAGTTATAGTACAGTTGACCCAATGGACACTCGTCGGTCATCATCGTGATGTCACCTCATCGATCACCGTGTCACCACTGTTGCTTGCCTTCGCCAACCCCGTTGGACCGCCCTTGCCTACCTTCGCTAGCTCTGTCGGACCCCCACCAGGCCACCATTGCCATCGACAATGACAAAGTCCTTATGTCATGCAGCGGCCCATGTCAGGTTGAGCCAGGTCGGCACAAATTGGCTAAGGACTAGCCTAGGCACGACCCATGGCACGGCCCAATTGACATCTCTACATGAATGTAATCAGACCAAACACCAAAACCTTGTTGCACCCTCTAGGCCATCTTGATCCTTAGAGCAAGCATCATCTCCTTGAAATCTCGCACACCCAAGCCCTCTTCTGACATAGGCTTGATGATCTTGCTCCATCGGACATAATGCTTAGACCTATCATTGAATACACTTCCCTATAATATTGTGAATGATAAAAACATGAACCGGTACTCCTACAAGCACATGTTTAATAAGAATTAGATGACCCCTTGGGCTAAGCAGTTTAGAAGCCCACCCAGTCAGCTTCATCTGGAATTTCATCACTAGATCCTAAAAATAAATCACTTTAGCTCTATTCGGAAAAATAGGATAACTCAAATACTTGAAAGGAAATACTCCTTGTTTAAAGCCTGTCTCTTGCACTATGCTCAATGCACAACCCTTCGGGCTCTTTTTGGAGATGTAGAAGTGGTTTTTATCTAGATTGATCCTTTGCCCGGAGGCCCTTTGGTACCGATTCAAGATCTCTTTGCATTTGTGAATTGAGTCCTTCCTACCATTTAAGAAAAGAATCGTATCATTCGCATATAATAAATGAGAACATGTGAAATTGTTAACCCCTGACAGGCAAGGAATATAGCCAAGCGCTTGCTCCATGTTTGTTAACCCCTGACACAGAAGCTCTTTGGCAAGAATGAAGAGATATGGTGAAAGAGGATCCCCTTGGCGGATGCCCTGAGAATTTGGGAAAAATTTAGAGGTCGATCCATTAATAAAAACTATAAAAGAAACATTCTCGACATAATTTTTTTTAAAACAAATACAGTCAAAAGAGAAATCAAATTTATCAAGAACTACAAAGAAGGCATTCCACTCAAGCCTGCCATGGGCCTTTCCCATGTTCAGGCTCATAATGAGATTTCCGCCCTTATGGCCCTTATTAATTTGCTAGGTAAGCTCCTGAGTCAAGGAGATATTGTCAAAGATGCTTCTGTATTTGATGAATGCTCCTTGCGTGGGATAAATCAACTTCTCAATAAAACAACTCAATTTGGAAGTTAAGATCTTCGTAATAACTTTATATTTGACATTACACAAGTTAATTGGCTTGAAATCTTTGAAGCTACAAGGGTTCTAAGTCTTCAGAATCAGTGCGAAGTAGGTGGCTTTCCAAGAATGGTCAAGGTTATGCCCCTGGAAGAACTCCCGCACAACATTGACCACTTCGGCCTCAAACAAGGCCCAATTCTTCTCAAAATGGCAGCCGTGAACCCATCAGGGCCAAGAGCACTATTTGGATCCAAAGTCATAACTCCTGTTTAATTTCTTCTTCGTCTGGCATCACCAAAAGGAGCCTACAGTCCTCGTCCGTCACTAGTTTGGGAATGAGCTGAAGCAACTCAAAGAAACTTATGGGTTAAACAAAGTGCAGAACATGGTTTGAAAAGTTTAGCTTTATGACGATGCAACATAGTTTTATGAGATGTGTGGTAGATTACTGAATCTTCATCAAGAAGATTGATACATGTTACATTATATTAGTTGTCTATGTAAATGATATCTTGTTAACAAACAATTATATGATTAGCATCTACGAGACAAAGGAGTTTTTGGCACAACACTTTGCTTTCAAAAACATAAACAAACCAAGATACTTTTTAGACATAGATTTTAGACAGAATTTGTCGCCCATTATGGATGACATTAAAGTCACCACCAAGGACTCAAGGAGCATCAATAATCCTGTTATTAACCTCACTAAGATGGCCCCAAAAGTCACGGCGGTTGCCTCTGTCACAAGCTACGTACACGGTTGTGACAAAATAGGTAATGCCAACCCGCCCAACCAAAGAGCAAGTGATAGCTTGACTATGAACCCAAATGATTGATAATGTGACATCCACTGCCCAAAAAAGCCAAATTCTTTCATGGTGGTTGTGAAACTGCCCAAGTCCCAACTCTAGTGCAATGCATTGACCTTCAGACGGTCGAATGAAAGGCTCCAAAATGGCACACAACTTAACATTATTACAAGAGATGAGATCCCTGTAGTGTCTCTTGGTGACCTTGTTTCCAAGGCCCCTACAATTCCAAATTAAGGTATTA